>JAAAKQ030015108.1:0-37804 GCA_010016005.3 Zanna intricata
AAGAGATATTTTAGTAAAAATAAAAAATGTAAGTAAAAAAAGTTTTTGTGCATTATTTATGAAATGACCCTCGTATTATATCGTTTTTCATAATTTCTAATGAATACTATAAAAGAATCAGTTGTCAATAAGTTTAAACAGCATTGGCAAGGCACCCTAAGGCATTTATAGGCTGATTAATAATCTCTTTCCTTACCAGATCACCCTAGACTTTTAATAATGACTGAAATATTACCAACACAAAAAAGTATAAAACAAAATTAGCACGGCAGCTAAACACAGCATATTCTTATGCCACTTATTATTTCTTGTCTAGAAAATCAGAAAGTGATTTTTACTTTTAGAACTATTTTCAGTGTATAAAGTACAAAAAATGTGATTTAATTCAATCAAATACCACACAATTTATTTCAATAAATATTATCTATATATTTACATAATTATTTGTAAGTTGCTATAGAAAGTAATAACCTTTTTGTCTTTTTATTAACTCCCTTTTTACTTGTCCATATTTGCTTTTCTGATTGCTGTTATTATTATTATTATTATAATAATCCTAATTTGAAAAATATGCACTGGTTCAGTTCCTTTAATGATGTACACTAGTATAATATGTGACCTCTCAAAATAACTGAAAGAAGTACGTATTAATGAATTTGCAGTTGAGCATCATAGCAGTTTAATAATATATTATCAATAATAATAATTACATATACTGATTTTAGCTTCTTGTGATATATGAGTGTGCCACTTTGAAAGTCACCATTACTTCAACAGATATTATAAAAAATTTTTTGTTAAAAAATTAAATTAGAAAAGAAGTTTGTTCCATCTTCTAGGTCAGTTAATTAAATGGAAATTATTGCAAAGTTATTGTCATTTAATTAACTGTTGTAGAAGATAAAACAAACTTCTTTTCTAATTTAATATTTTAACAAAAAATGTTTATGGTGTCTGATGAAGTAATAATCACTAAGAAGGTGCTCATATATCACAAGAAACAAAAAGCACTTAGTGTAATTTTTATTATTGATAATAAGAAATACCGTAGTGTGCAAATTAATCCGAATACAAATGTTATTTAATAAAAAGTAACTTTCTTTAGGAAAAAAAAATTATCCTTGCACAACTTCTGAATATCTAGTAATTAATATGTCCTCATTAATTGTTAATCACTTCATGTATATGATTTGGCATGGATTCAACAAGTGTACTACATATTATTTTGACTTCATCATGAAATCATACCAATATTATTGCCACAATGAAATCAATTTTTGTAATAAAGTTCATTTTTGAGAGTCGTTTTTTGACTATTGCCCAAGGAGTTTTGATTGGGTTTAAGTCAGGAGGGTTGACTTGCCACAGGAGCACTTTAATGTTTCATTCTTTGAAAAATCTTTCCACTTTTCTGGCAGTATGGCATGTTGCTAAATCTTGTTGAACACTCTGTTGCCTTGTGGGAATTTGTTTTGAAATTGAGTCACAACTCTTTCCTTCAGAATTGTGGAATTCATGATTCTGAAGTCAAAAAGACACAATTCTGAAGTCGAATCCATCACTTTTCAATATACCATCTACTGGAAGTAATGAACTAGGCCCTTCAAAAGTGAAACAACCCCCAAAACATTTTGTTCTTGGGATGTTTAACTGATTGTTGGATATGAGCTGGTGATGTATTTTCATCTAATGCTTTTCTAATGTATGGAATCCTTTGTCCCTGAACTTAAAAATGTGACTTGATAGAAAATATAACATTTTTGTAGTCTTCTTTGGTCTAGTTAGCATAAGCTTTGGCCCACAATAAACTTTTTTTAACATATTATTGGTATTAAAAGCTACCTTTTAACTGGTTGATGAGCTTTCCGTCCAGCTAGACAAAGCCAGTATCTAAGTTGCCACATTTAAATCTGTTCCACTGAGTTGCTAATTCTCAATTTAAATTCACAGCAGATAATTTTAGATCAAGATTAATTTCTCATTAACCATTCTTGTGTTGGAGTAGTTTCTCTTTTACAACCACATTTACCTTCCTTTGAAGTGAAAAGGAACCATTTTCTATAAAAGTTTTTAAAAAACGGCATGCCCAGAAAGAGAACAAATTTTTAATACTTTCTTGGAGTTTTGTCCATTATTATATATTCAAGGCACACAGAACAAAAATATGAATCTGTTGTAGAAAATTAAATTAAACTTTTACAAAAACTATTTATAACATGAAAAGTGCTAAACAACCAAAGAACAATAAGCTTATACTACACAGACAATTTAAAGAATGGGTGTGGTCAAGCAGTGTAGCCACAACATAAAAATAAGTAAAATATTCCCTGTGTTCAGAGTTTTTGCACGCTATTGTTTGTTATGGTAAAGGTGAAATATTCCCACTATGATCTGTTTGAAATCATATTTGCTTAATTGTTTGCATTGAACTACTTAGGTATTATAGATTAAAGAAAATTGTTTTTTCTTCATGAATGAAAGTTACATTAACATATAAATTTTATGCTTTTTTTTTGCCTGTAGATTAATTCAGGTATGATAAATGATACTGATATTTTCATCCTTTTTTTTTTTTAGAGTAATCTAAATGAAATAAATAAATATAGATCTTATAATTATTTTTGGTAACTTTTAATGTACTTTATGTTATCTGAGTTTTAGTTTAATTAAAAGTTTACTTTCAATTATTAAAATAAATTAATTTAGTTATGGATTCTCTTCTTTTTTATTTCTGTTTTCATAATGATAACTAAAATTTTATAAAACTATAGATAATAGTATTATGCATATATTAACTGGTAAAAAAGGTATTCTAAAGAAATGTAATGGGTCAAAAAAATCATGTGCTCATGAAATTTGTGTTACACTGAAAAAAAAAAAAAAAAACAACACTGTATAAAATTTAATAACCTAAATTCCTTTAGTTCGTCCATCATTCTTTTACACTACTTCTAAACCAAATCAAGATTCTGCAAACAGATTATGATTTCAATTTTAACGAAAAACATTGTGTTAATAAATATTTTAACAAATTGCATCCAAGCAGCATAGATTCATCACTTTGTTAAAATTAATTAAAAAATTATTTTACTTACTGATTTTTTTTTTTATGATTCCATTTATTAAATCCACAGAGATCTCAGATTTATCAAAATGTAGATTTTCATAATAAATTAATTGAAAATGTAATCTAAAATTGTAGAGGTATGTATTAACTACCTCAAAATAAATTAAAATCAAATAAATGTATTATCAAAATAAAATTTTATTTTTAAATTAGTTAATTTAAGTTTTGCTTTATTTAATAAATTTGATTAACTTAAGAAACATAATAATTAATAATTTAGAGGTAGATGTCGTTATTTCACTGAAAATTTATTTTAATTTTATTGAAATAAACATTTTATTATAATAGATGAGATAAATTCATTTCTTTAATAAAAGAAGTGTAATTATGTTTTTTAACTGATTTATTATAAAAGAGTTGGTTATGAAAAAGCAGAGATCTCTGCTTAAATACTCAATAGAGATCACAAAAAAAATAAAGAACAGAAGCAAGTGAAACAATTTTAACATAATTAATTTTAACACACAAAGATACTGATATACAATATAAATTATAATATATAAGGGTTTTAATCTTAAAAAATTAGAATCATTTGCATACCATATATTTTTGAATACTTAAACATTATTTACATTTTTTAAACAATAAGGAAGAATCTTTTTATTTTGATTAAACAGTTCATATTAATTAGTCTTGTTTAAGTTTGCAATATTTAAAAAATAAAAAAAAAGGTTTCTGTGTTTTGAGCCTCTTGTTTGTTATTATTTCTCAGTAATGTATAATCTTTTATTTTTTTAAATAATTTTACTTTTATTTACTTATAATAACTTCATTAAAAAAATTTGCAATTAATCAATGAAAACTATAAAAGAAAATTAATTAAACATAAAAAAGAAAAAAAAATTTTTAAGATGAAATTAAAATGTCTGAAAATTTTCTATTAATTTATCTTAATGAACTGGTTTATTAATTATGACCTTGGCCGAATGAAATTTTATTCTTATTTCACTCTTTTAATTTTCAGGATGCTTTTCCTTGAATTATTTCAGGTGTTGCAGATTCATTAGATTGGAAGAGATTCAGTTTACGTGTTAATCAAGAACTGTTCTATCACGTAAAATGCTTTATCATGTAAAAGTGGCCAAACAAGTATGATGTTCAAAGAGGAAGCAAGATACCCATCAACATCCAACACCATGTACAATAAAATTCAGTAAGCTCGACAGATAGTTCTGGTGAATAGGTAAGTTACCATCAATGAGATAGCATCTTCTTTGAACATTTGTCTTGGTTCTGCCCATCAAATCATCCATGATGAACTCAACTTCTGTAAAGTCTATTGTTAAAGTCTATATTATTCTGTAAAGTCAAAGGATGTGTTGTAGATGCATGACAATGTGGCTCAGTACACCAATCAAACCATCTAGTTGAATTTTGTAGTACTGGAACAATTTCTCTACAGGCCAGATCTTGCTCCCTCTGACTTTTATCTGTTTTGACCTCTAAAAGATGCTTTGAAAGGTCAATGATTTACCACAGGCTTGGATGTGCAGAAAGTGGTGCAAAAGTGCCTTTCGAACTAACAAAAAACCTTCTTCTTAGAAGGAATATGTAAGCTTGTGGACCATTGGACCAAGTGCATTGACAAGGGAAGTGACTATGTAGAAAAATGATGTACGTGTTGAACCACTACCATTGTGTAAATAATTTTTAGAACAAAAAATGAAAGTAATTTTTGACTTGCCCTCATAAATACAATATGAGTGTAATAGAAACATATGAATATTGTATGAACATATTTGCTTTTATGATAACTACAGTATAAAATATTGTGGTTATCATATTTTGTTTTTACATGAACTATGGATAGTACTGCTGTAGTAAAGCCTTAATGCAAGTTATTTTTCATAAAAGTGGTTAAAGTGAATTACGGAATATAAGGAATTCAATTTTGAATACAATTTTTTTTTTTTTTTTGTTTAACCTCCAGAACCGCCATTAAGGTATATCTTCAGAGGATGAGATGAGTGAATTGTAGCGTGTGTGAAAAATGCCAAGCCTGACCGAGATTTGAACCCAGGACCTGTGTATAAAAGGCCGAGACACTACCACTCACACCACGGAGGCTGGCATACAGTTGGAAAATAAGAGGCTTTCAAAACTAGATTAGTTTGGTAATTACTTAACAAAATGTTCAGAGCACCTAATATTTTATTCAACTGATGAATTTTTCTTTTCCACTAGGATTTGATTACAAGGATATTTTCTTAATTGTATATGAATTTGAATAAAACTGTGATATAAAAGATAAAATTAATTAAAAGTAGACAAGTTGTTTTCTGAAGTTTCTATAGTATGCAGTACAGAAGTAGATAGTACTTTATTCTGTACGTAAAAAATAATGTAATTGTATTTAATGAGTTGTTACAAGTCCTGGCTTTATATAATAGGCATACTAGCTATAGGATTATCATAAAACCATCAGAAAGGTACCCTAAAGGGTAAAATAATCCTTGAAGGTCCAAAGGTAATTGCTCTCATTAGATCAAATCTAAGATGTATTGGTTCTGTAGGTCCTGAGATCTTTAAGATAGATCTGATAGAATCTGACATCTTACACAGAACTTAATATGAACAAGAAAGGATCAATTTTAATGTAACAACATCATTTGAAATCAAATTTAAGATTATTACTGTTAGCTGTGCTTTACCATTCATAAAAAAAAAGAAATATTTAAATAAAAAGAAATAAAGAAATAAATATGAAATAAAACAAGAAAATAATAAGAAATAAAAAAAATGTTTAAAATAAATTATTTAAACAAGACTATGTGAACAAAAGGTACACTCAGAACCCCAACAGTGTAAAAATTAGCCTTAGTTGTTTAATATTATTCAATAAAATTCTGTGAGATTATTATTCAAAAAGTATACTGTTTATTTCACAGCTAAAATTTATCTTTATTTCATCGTCAAAACTTTTAAATAACAGCTTACGTTCTATTCATTTATATTATGTATTAAAATATAAGAGGCTCAAAACATTTCCACCATCCTGAAATTACAGAAAACATGTATAATGCGGTGTGGGATTTTTGGTCAGGAGGTACCTAATCGTGGACTGGGGGGTTTTCTAATCCACGGCCTGAATATCGTTGGAACCTGAGATGACGGCAGAGGTTGTTGTGGCTCCATCTCGAGCTGGTAATCCAAGTTCGGCCAAAACAGTGGCCTGATAGTTTGTTCTGCTTCAGCAATCATATCGTCTGTTACACCACAATATACAGTGCATATAATATGTATATGCCTTAATTATCTTGTCTAATTATGACAGAACTAGATGATATTAGTTAAACAATATTTTTAACAACATAGAAAGGTGTAATTTTTTCAAATATTTTAAATAAGATTTATACTTCTGATAGATATAATATTTTAAAATTAACAATTGGAGAATAGAAGGAGTTTCAAAATATTTTAGCTGTAGATAAAAGTTTTATTTATCTATTTATTTTATAAAGATAAATAAAATTTATGTTTAAGTGAATTATTTTACTTTAATGTTTGGGAAGAATTTGCAAAGAACAGTAAAAGCCTTGAAATATACTATGAAATATTCTACAAATTCTCAGATTCTCTAAATCTTTAAATTATCTATATTGACATGCTTCCATAGCACAGTGTCTGTTATTTGGTGCTGGTCAGTATCTTTCTTTTACATTTTAGAAAAAACTTAGTAGGTGTATAAAAAGTTAGTAGCTGAATTAAAGGTCTGAACCATAATTTTTTTTTTACATGCAGTCATTAATAGAATACCTATTTAATGCTATTACTGTAGACAGCTCTGAAGATTTTAGGTATTACATGTGTGTAATTGTGTATGATGCATATGTGTATGCTTACATTAGTATATTGATACTACAGTCCATATTTACTAATTCTTTATTTTGCTTTCAGGTTGAAAATTTGTAAGTGTTATAATAAAATCATTTATGGAATTTATTAGTCACTAAAAAATGTTAAATTGCAATATTATTATTTATAACATTGTCAATAATATTTTAAGCATAATATTTCAAGCTTAGGTAAATCATTTTTAGAATTAAAGACTCCTTCTCTTGATCTAAAAGGAGACATTAAAACAGAGTTGGTCAAAATCAGCCTTTTAAATACCCATTTTTAATTAATTATATGTACTTTATATAAATATTAATAGAAAATTACCACAAGAAAAAAAACATATTTTACTGATTATTAATTAGCTGTTATGGAAACTGGCTGTTATGTACTAATTGGACTGTTAGGCCTAATCCTTAATAATTATGGACAAACTGATATGTATCAATAGTTGCCTCTGAAAATGACAGAGCCAATTCAAAGATTAACACAGCTATTGCCATGAGACAATTATCAGGGAAAGCGAGGAGTTAAGTAGTTTCCTGTTATCTTTGTTGAGGTAAATACAGAACTGCATATCAGGATTTCAAGTCTACAGTTGCAATTGATATTCTTTTCTACAAATGATACCTTCATTCTGTTCTTCACAGGGATAGGCTGGGTAATGATCATCATCAATACTCTCAGGAAAAAACCTTGATCTGTGTCTCTTTACTTCAGTTACTTTGTATATGTCATAACTACAAGAATGATTAAGGTAGATAGTGTAAAGTAACAAATTAATATATCCCTTTCTTTTTATTGTGAAGCAGAAATTTTTATTACATTTCATACCTTAACTCAGCAAGGAAAACTTATAAATTAAAATAAACTTATAAAAAATAAAATCAACTTTTAAAAATGCAATAAATAGGTTTTTCTAATTATTCTTTCAATTTTGACATTTAGATAATTATTTATTTATTTATTTTTTGTTATGAAAGTGTGGGGAATGGTCGTTAGACTGATGGAAATTGGTAGTCTGTGGAAAAATGCCATGCTTCATTGGGATTTGAACCTGGGACCTCCAAATGAAAGGTCGAGTCACAGAATTTAGTGCCATATTAAAAACAACTAATTTCTTACCAATGCTTTATTTGGCACTGATTTAAAAAGTGAAAATTTTAAGAATAATGCAATTTTTATTGTGTGTTTTTATGAAGTTGATTTTATTTTTTTTTTATGAAAAATTTATTTCATACTTTCTAATCTTTTTGCTATTTGGCTAGTATGTTACAGTGTAGTATAACTGTGTGTGAAAAGTTACTCTTTGCAAGAAACACAAAAGGTGAGAAGACACTGTCTGGATTATAGAAGTCTGTATTATTTTGTACTCTACTTTTCAGATAGTTTCAGAAAGTTTTCATGAGAAAATGCTTTGAATATCATTATGCTTTAAAAGTCTAGTCATAAGCAACAATGGTTGTTGTAGTACAAGGTTTTTTTAAAAATTATTATAATTTTCCATATATATATATATATATATATAAATTGAAGTCTACAAAATAAATTTTTAACTAATTAAAGTGATAAACATTGTTAAATTGGTATGTTAATAATGGTGTTTTGTTAATAATATTTCATTTCTATATTTAATAATAATATTTTGTTAATATTATTTCATTTGTATGTTTATAGTATTTTTAAATAATTCATTATTTTCACTAAAGAATGAATTTTTATTTGGCAATTTACATTGATAAAGTTTAGTTTTGTAATTAAAGTAACTATTTATATTGTTTAGAATTAATTGTACTTATAAATAATGAAGATATTTGTAATAGAAGCAAATCGACGTTTCTAGTGTTTTGTAGACGACAGCTGAGAGTACATATAAAGTGGGTCGAGCGACCTGTGCATTGGTTCATTCGTGTGACGTTTCCGAAAGCTATGCTGCTGCATGTAGTCTGTGTGAAGTTTAAAAATTGTTTCATTTAGATTTTGTTAAGCGTTGTAAGTGTTGTTTGTTTGTTGTGTTAAATAAATTATTGTGAGGAAGTTTGTTATCGTGTTGGCTATTTACGAATCATCTTCTCACTGTAATTGGCGACCGTGAAAGTACTGTTAAAAAATTGTGGGGAAGTCTATATCGTGTTATATACGAATCATTTGCTCACATCATGGTGATAAAAATAGAAAAAGATTTTCAATTTGTCTAAACAATTTCAAATGGAAAAATATTTTCAATTTGTTTAAACAACAAATTTTTTAATTAAGAATGTTACTTCAGAATACTTACAATGGGACCACCAGAGCTACTTTCACTTCAAAATAAAAAAGAATTATCAAAATTAGTCGCATTTGGTATAGTTTGAACATACATTAAAAAAATACACGGTATGAATTGAAATGTGAATCTTTTTTTATTTTGAAATTGTTAAAAATGTGTAATGTCAAAATAAGCAAATTAATTTGAAATATTAAAACAGATTAAAATACTTGTGAATCAATAATTTATTATTATATAATATTAATGTTTTGATGTTATATATCTTTTATACATGTATTTTTGTATCTAAGATGAGATAAATAAAATGATAAAAGACAAAAACGCCAGAATTTTGTTTGGAATAAATTCCAAATTAAGAATATCATCTGAATTAGATTTCAACAAAGGGCTGACATAGGAAACTGATTTAATTTTAAGATAGAATACTGACCATCACACTAATTGGCCAACATTTCATATTAATCTTTTTAGAAAATATGAAAAGATTAAAGTAAAAACTCTTATTAAAAAACTGATTAAATTTATATTAACATCATCTGGTTATGTCATACCATAATTAATAAAAAGTCATAATCTGAAATCATTCAAATAATTTTGAATTCAAAATTACCTTTAAGTAAATTTTCTTGTTTTGTGAACTTTTATTATAAATTAAAAAAAAAAAACTTCTAAAATAACAAAAAATTTGAAATAATTAAGAAATGATGTTAATTGATTCTAATGAAGAATATTTTATTTTTTAAACAAGATTTTATAAAACTGAAAATTGTAAAAGATAACCATTAGAATTCATAGGATTGTTGTTGAATTGAATATAAAAATTGAGAAATACATAAAATAACAGAATAAAATAAAAATAAAAAACAAGAGAAAAAATCTTATTGAAAATCACTGAAAATCTCACTGAGTCTTACTGTAAAAGTAATTTTCTGTTCATAACTTGTTTTTTTTTCAAGCTCTTGCATTTGCCTATGTTGACACTCAGAAATTTTATAATGGGACTATATTTTACTGCCTGGTACCATTTTTAAGGACATCTAGAATGTAAAATTTACACCTTGGTAAAATTCACAACTGGAATCCAGGCTATTGTGAATAAATTTTTAAGTGGAAATTTTTACTGTTCTAGAAATTAAGGACTTCAGTTGTAGCCAATAATACTACTTCAGTCCTAGATCACTTTTCCAAATAAAAAATTGAATAAACATTTACAGATACAACTTATACACATAAAAATAATTTTGATTTATTTTTCAGATACTATATAAGAATGAGGTGGAATACTGAATTTAACTAAACTTGTTCATTTAATGTTGTTTAATAATCTCTGTTTATCAGTTATGTAACACTAGCTCTCATATTGAATGAAGCTTATTTTCAAAGTATTAACAAAATAGGTTTGTAAGAGTATTGTTTGCATTGTATTCATTATGCTACATTTTTATCTACGAAAAAGTCTTGTGCAGTTCTTTGTAAAAGGATTCTGAATGTGTAAGAATTTATACTCTCTTAATTAACTTCAAATTCCCAAAAATTATAATCTAAGAAAGATAAAGAAGAAAGATCTTGAAGTTATTTTCAGCTTTAAAAAATTCTCAGTCCAATGCAAGAAATTTTCTTGAATTTGGTGTCCATCTGTAGAATATGGAGTGAAGATCCATATTTCAGATCACCTTTGCATGTAGGATGTATTTTTACAATCCTAATCAGCTACATTATCTGACTGAATTGGTATATTATACGATTTTCAAATGCTATTTCATACTTTTTATAGCATCTCTTTTATTTATTTAGCTTTATTTATTGAAGATGGGATTGTATGGTTTTCTTTAATTGGTTTTATTCCATTTTTTATATTGCCAATTCTTTTTCTTTACAAACAAATCTGAGAAGGATTTAAACTATTGGATAAGTTAAATTATTTTTATTATGGCTTTATTTCATAAGAATTCTTTAGATAAAAGCAGAGAAGGAATTCTTGCTGATATTTTATCATGGCTTTATTTCATAAGAATTCTTTAGATAAAAAAAGAGAAGGAATTCTTGCTGATATAGATAATCCCTGAAAAACTTCATACCCTTGACAGTTTTATTAAATTATCAGAAAATCTTGTTGTTTGTTAAAGTTAATGATTTGAGTTTATGGATAGATACAAAACAAGCAGAGATTTAGATTTAAAATCAAGTGGAAGACTTATTATTATTCATTCTATACCTCAGTCATTAATTTGGTTCTTTATACAACAGACAGGAACCCTGGACAGTTCCAGTTAAAAGAATATCTATCCCATTGAGCACTCGTAAATAAGAGGATTCCCAAAAGCTGCCAGAAGATAACATCATTGCTTCTGGGGTACCAAATGGAATTAGGATAGTGCTGGTGTAATTTATGTAGTAGCTTTGCTAAAGAATGAAGGCTAAGGAAAAAGATAAATAGAGTAAGCAATAATTGACTCATAGTGGGGCTGTTTTTGATCTGGGTTTTTATTGTTCTGCCTACCACTAACTAAACTTAACTATGATAGACAGCATTTGACTCTATTTTATTTATTCTCTGCTATTGTTGTATAATGCTGTTACCAAAAGTATTGTAACGCACTTGTAAGAAGATTAAAAATTGTGTGATGTGATTTGTATAGTTACAATTACAACCAGCCATCACCATTGAGCACTGTTGGAATCAATAAACAAAATTATATTGACTAAGAAATTTTTACTTTCTGGACATTAGTATTGGAACTTTTATGTTTATTTTATATCTTAGATGACAAGTTTCAGAATTTGCCTTTATTTTCTGTTTATTGGGAAAATTGTCTTGAGTTTTCAAAATTTCATTAGTTGACATCTCTTGATATCAAAATGTGTACATTGTTATTTGTTTCATTTTCGAATCTCCTTGTCTCTCCTTTTCCCAGGAAATGCTGGCTTTTAAGAAATTTTGTTAAATGAAAAACATTTAGACCTAAAGATGAGTCTTTATTTTCTTTTTTAGCTTCTAAATAACATGGGATGTTCCCATTTTTCTGTTTTCTGAATAATCTTTTCTGAACTTTAACCTTAAAGGAAGAACATGCTGGATATCAAGGAGAAAATGTTGGTTCTTTAAATATTTATGTACATTACAGTTCAGAATTTTCTGTTTACAAAATATTTTCTCTGAACTATGACAGAATTACTGGTCATCTCTGGTAATCTAGATAAGCATCTGTTTTATTCTTCTGCATGTGATCATTTGATATTAATGTATCTTTTCAGAAAATTTGTTGGATAAAAATAAATAAGTTGTAAGACTATGTTCTTCTTCTTTAGAAGCAATAGGCTATGTAAGTTTGTACAGTATGTTCAGAGAAGAAAATATTTTAATTATCATGTATGCTATGCGAGTGTGATTTTCTGCATTTATATTGAAAAATTAAGTTGCATTTATAACTCAACATAGTAAAAAAGTCTGATTTTATTGATGTTCCATATTATCAACAGAAGTTAAAAGATAAGATACATTAATAAAAGTTTGAAAAACAACTGAATGGAGTTTGTTTCAAAGCATTAAAAAAGTTAATAGATCATTGTAAAAAAAAGTCAGTTATTGTGCTGGAGTTGTTAGGTGTGATTGTTTTTTTTAATAAATAAATGAAAGAATAATTAAGAATGCATAAATTGATAATGAATCTACAATTCCTTAACTAAAAAATAACAATTCAAATTATAAGACAATATTTACAATAGTTCAGCTATTTACCAACTTTTATTCCAATTGTTTTTCAGATTTCAGTTAACATCCTCGAAACTAATATTTAAGCTGAAAATGTCTAACAGCAGCAATATGAACAGCAGTTAAACTTAATTACATACAACAGCAAATTCTGTTAAAGCATTATTTGTTATGCAATAGAAGTAAAGTTCTTAAAAATGTAATTGTCTATTTAAAGAAATTCAAGAGACAGAAAATATATTTAAAAATAAGATGCATTTTCTTATAAGCTAGAAGAGATATCATCATTGAGTGACTATCAATACTGCCTGTAAACTGTAGTTTTAAGCGGAGCTAATCTTAATAGCAGTGGAGAAAACTGCTATAATTGCTAAAGCATACAGAAAATTTGATCCATTTAAAGATATGGTAAGTAAGTATCTCACAGTCATTAAATAATTAATAGACTGCTATAGTCACTTCATGATTACTGTATTCACTTGGAAAAAATGTCTTCACTTTGTGATTGCTGTAGTCACTTGGAAGAAAATGCGTTTCTAATCTCAAGTAGATCAATTATTATTACCTGAACTGAAATGATATATTACCCATTATCCTTAAGTTACAACAATATATTATTATCAGTGACAGTAACATGGTTACTTTTCTTAAATCAATGTTAAATTGTTTTAAATTAACAGAGAGACAACAATTAAATATACAATAATTACTTTAAAAGATTAGTTAAAAAGTTTCAGAAAAATTTAAGTAAAATTAAAAAAAGCTGAAAAAGTAATATAATACAAATGATATTAATAAATAGTTTTTAATAATTCAAAATGAAATAATTTTGTAAAAGATGCAATAGAAAAAAAAAAAGAAGAAAATATGACAGAATTTCTTTCTAAGTAATAGAGAGAAATTAAATTCAGTGTTCATTTAGAAACTATAGTGCTTTGTTTAATTATATTATAATTAATATTTAATTATAAGTATAATTTTCTCTGTATGCTTATTAATTAAACGATAAACTATTATTTATCAATGTTAAATTTAAAATATAATAAACCTCTGAAAAGTATAGTGACTTTTCATACATAAAATATTAAAATAATATGTAAATTACTTTTTTGTATGATCTAAAATAAGATTGAAGTATTTTAATTGTTATTGTATACCAATATTGTAATATTCGTGTAATATACACAATATGTATTAATATACAGTGTAAAAGAGATATATTAAATATAAAAAGTTGTGTAATTAAAAAATGTTTTTGCTAATATACATCCTACAAACCTTAATTGAGATCACAAGTGGTTTCTTTTTTTGAAAAATAATACAATATATATAAATATACAGTTAGATAGTAATAAACTATTCACATAATTTTTCTAAATATTATACATTCAAAAAGAGTTAATGATTGTAAATTGTTGTGAATAAATGATACATTAATAACCTAAGTTCTGTATGTACACACTAATAAATAGATCTTCATATTCAGTAGTAAATATATGTAAAATATGAGTTTCATTGAATACTTTTAAAAAATTTTTCACACTTTTGTAATATCTGCCATTAAAAAAAAAATTTGTTAATCTGTAAAATATATAGAACAAAAGTGAGACTAAAGGTATACATTTTATCTAGGGTTGTATTGTTATAATTATGATTGTCACTATTTTAGTGGATGACAATTTCACTAAATTTAAACTATAATACATTTTTTTTTCATTCATATTATGTATATTAATTGTGTTTTGTAATATAAACAATACAAAATACACATTATATAATAATCATACTGAAGTATATGTGTTCAATTCCAAAATTAACTTCCTGTTATGCTGTTGAAAATAAATTGGTTATGAGAGTAAAAAGAAAAAATGCAACAGCCACTGGCAATTGATATTTTTCTAGATATTTTTCAATATCCAACTGTGATCATTCTGTTTAGTAGTGGTGAGATAGCAGTCAACACCTGTTATGGAACCTGTTATTGTAGCTTCTGCCATTAAGGTACAACAAGCTCAATCAAAGTAAGAGGCATAGATGTTCCTGAAATGTACAATATATGACTTTATTCTGCTGGTAAAAAGGTGATTACAAAGGGGATCATTACAAAAGGAAGATGTTAAATCATTCATTACCTTATATCTTAGACTTGGAATCAAATTTTGCCTATCTATTTGCTGAGATGAAGAATCTACTAACACTTTCAAATCTGTGAAGAGCTGAAGACTGAGGTTAATGACTGGGTAATCTGGCAGCAGAGTTATTTAATGAAGGTCTACAAAAATTGATATCACAATTTGAAAAATGCCTAATTGTGGGTAATGTCTATGTTGAAAAATAATGAAGTAATAGATGATTTTTGTATGCTATAAAAACCTCTTATTTAACAGCCATAAAGAACAATTTTGGAATAAACATAGAATTTTATTGGGAATATTAACTTTATAACTGTTTTATTCAATTAACATGATAAAAAGGTAATTTACCATAATAACTGATTTTTTTAGGATACTTTTTTCCTAAATACAATCCTCAAAATAAAAACTAATATAAAATTGTAATAGTTCAAAATTCATCTATTATAATGGAAAATCTAAATGTACATTCAAAAAAAAGTAATGAAATTTAAACCATATTTTCTTATGAGAATAATTACAATTTTTATTTTAATAGAAAATGAAATAGAAACCTACATGTGGGCAGAGATTAATGGAAATGGAAGTGGAAGGAGTAGTGGATGTGGAAAATGATCTAGTGGAAAAAGTATAATTCATGTTTTTGCTGTTTTTTATCGTGATGATCACAAAAAAAAATTGATTAAAAATATAAATATATGAAATAAATAACAAAACTAACCAAATAAAAATACAATGCTTTTAATTTTAATAACTTTCATCAAATGATTTTTAATATCTCTTATGGATCATCTTCTGCGATTGGTAAATGCTTTTCCCCCTGGCATCAGATGCTGGTGTTGTAGATAGTTTTTTGAATAAGACAAAAAAGCATTGAACCAGGAGATTAAATTAGAAAGTGATAAAAAAGCAAGCTGGATTTGGAATTGTGTTATTCATTCAGTATCTCATTGTTGTGGCTCATTATTTGTGGTCTTTATCTATTTCATAATATTCAGTTATATTAAGATATGGTCCTTTTTGTGCATATATGTAGAATATTAAATTTATTGTCAATGTTATGAATTTGTTTTTTTGTGTTTATGATATGGTTGGCAAATGTTGATATTATGTATCTAATGTTGATTCTAAGCAGAATCTTTAGTTACAGAAGTTGGTTGAAAATGTTTTAAAATATGTTATTAAAACATTGTTTTTATAAAATTTAGTTTGGTTTTTGTTTCAGAAGTTTTAAAAACAGAATAAATTTTTTGTATGCAAGAATTTAATTTATCATTAAAATGAAAAAAGTTAGTTCAGTTATGAACTAGTTCAGAATATGGAATGAATGATAAAACCAGGACTCTTTTGTAGAAAGTAATGCTAAGATAAATAAATACATGTCCATATAGAAATGTCTGTGTGCATCACAAGGACTGGTTCAGTCCTCTCCAATAGTGTCAGTTTACCAATTTTATTCAACAATAGAAAGCTGTATTAGATCTAGATATAAGCAGTATTAGATGAATACAAATTTTGATTCTGTGCAGAAGATTAACAATGGATGATTGTAAACAGTGATCTTATATAAATGTAATTCAACATAAAATGTTTATGAAAAAGTAAAAGTTACCTAAATGTCTCTAATGTATTTTGATGTGAGAGAGTTTATATTTAAAAAAAATATACTTTAATGTGTATATATAAATGTTAATCAGTGTACATTTCTACCAGATATTATGTATAACCTGTTTTTATTACAGTTCAATTAAACATTTTGTGATTATGAATATTTTAAATTTTATTTTAAAGCTACATTCCTAAATTTGAAAAAAGTTATAATTATTAACTGTAACCAACCTTTATTTGGTCGTCTGATTCCAAGAGGAACATATCCACGAGTATCTATAGAGAAAAAGTTTTTTTATTAGAATTAAAAAGCTGTTTCTAAATTAAGCTCCTAACCATTGTTATCTATCAATACTTCATCTATTATCATTTCTTTGTTTTTTTGAAAAGAAGCATAACCCATTTTTATTACTTTAACTGCAACCACCTCATAAAAAAAGTATACTTTTTTTTAATTAACTTTTTGTATATTATAAAAAATAATTGCTCAAAACTTTTATATGTATATAAATATATATTTGTTTAATGTGGAAATATGTTAGTGATACATGTGTAATAAACATGCATAAGATGTGTGCAAATTAAGTGCTTTATTAATCAAATAAATTGTTGATATATATATATATATATATATGCGTATATACCGCTTTCTAGGATTAAATTTGATGAGCATGCATAATACATTCCAATTTGATCACTGTTGTGCAATTATTGCAATTAGCAGCCATGCTAACAATATAAGCAATTCTGTACTTACTTACTATTTACATTAAAAAAAGTAATAATAAAACAAGCTAAAATAGACTGAATTGTAAAAGTTAAAACTAATTCATATTATTAATTTTATTGTTTCATTTTGTGTACATCTACTTTATTAATTTTAATTTCTAAATTAAAATTAATAATTTTAATTTAGAATATTAATTTATTATTTTAATTTAGTATATTAAGTTGGCTTAATATACTGCCAACTTAATATACTGCATTATACATATTCTTAATGATAAATGATATTTGTAAAAACAGTCTGTTCATAGTTAACACAATATTTAATAATTAATTTTTACATACATGGATAGTAGTATTATTCTCATTCATAAATATTTTGATACATTTTAGGTTGATTTTATTATCATAATAAGTTTGCACAATTGTTGACCAAAATTAATTTAATTTTAAATTTTATATTAATGATGACAAAAGTGATAATAATTTAGATAAATCATGTCTTACTTAGTTATTATAGATTTTAATGCACAGATATTTTTGGAAATATATTTCAGTTCTGTAATTTGTACTTTAGAATACAGTTTCATTAAGTTTTACTGTAGGATTTGGAATATATATGTTTCCAAAAATATCTTCACGTTGAAAAAGATATATACATATTCACTTTTGTATTATTTTATTTTTAAAACATAACTTCCTGTGTAGAAAGACTTATTATAACTATTTATAATTAGTTATAAAAGATATGTTGAAATTTATAACCACCGGTATAACCAGATTTTTTTATGGAAAAATTCTTAAACCGAAAAAAAAACTGTAATACAGTTTTATTTTATATAAATCTGTACATTTTAATTATTTATAATTTTTTAGTAAATCTGAAGCATAATCTTTTGTATCTCATAAAACTTTTAGTTGAGGTTCTTTAACTCACAATTTTAGATGTGGCTAAACAGGTTTAAAGTTCAGTACTTCCTAATGCCATGAGATTCTGGAGCTGGGAAAGAGTTTTCTTGAGGGAGCCTCAAGTCTCAATGTGGGTCTTAAGAATCTGGTAAGAAATTTATTTTTAGTGAATATCTGAGTTAGTCTAAACAAAATCATTAATCATAATATGCTGTTCTCATCTTGGATAAAGTCTCTTAAGAAATTTTGAGTAAGATAGGCACTTACTCCTTGGAGTAATATTCAACTTTTGGACACTCACTCTTTAGACTATGTTTGGAACTCATTTCATAGTTTCTGTATAAGTAGATGATCTCTTTCTCACCATCATTGTATCCTTGCTCTGTTCTTCCATGGGTTTTGGTAAGGGATTTCACTGGGAGACCATTAGATGCATTGCGCATGTGCGAATGTGAGAACCTGTAAACTACTGCATTGTTGGTATCTATGAGGTGTGTTGGTATCTGTGCTCATAGTGAGATTGGATCTATCTATCAATTTATCAGAGAATGATCTCCTTTATGATAATTATAGAAATAGTAAAATCTGGGCTGAGGTAAAGCTAGACTACCTAATATCTTTTAATATAAGTATATGTATGCCCTTTATCTTAATTAAACAATTAATAACCTGAAGCTTTTTAGCTTGTCTAGTCGAAGAAAAATGTCAAAATCTTGTCTTGTATCCTTATATCATACTGCTTATTATCTCGCAATCTTATTTCATCAGATAACTAAACCACCTAGTTTCATACATTAATTTTTCTTTATAAATTTACTATTGCAATCTTGAATAAAATTTACAAAAAGATAATAATGGTATTTTTTAACTGTGTTATTTGAATTTTAGAAAGAAGTCATGCAATTTATTCATAAGTTACTAAAAATTAAAACATTTAACCTAAGTAAGATCTATAAAACTAAGTTCAATTCAAGTATTACAATTTATAAAAAAAAAAGGAGCTATATTCTTGTCTGTGAGAGTCGACAATAGTATTAATTAAAAATTTAAATTTTTATAATGCCCCAACCTACCAGATCCATTGTTCCATTATAAAAGTTTAAATTTCACATTTATAAAAAAAAATATATTTAATCATTATTATAAAATTTCATTGGTTTGTATTTTACACTATGTTAAAATATGGTTAATAGTTTTGTAATTCTTTATTTAAAATAATCGATTATATTATACATGTACAACATAAAATAATATTCTTTTTTATTATAATTATAGATTTTCTAAAAATATTAACTATTTGTATTCAAATTTGAAAAGATTGCAGTGGTTTATATTACACAATACTTACTAAAACCTCTACTATTCAAGTTTTTCCTATATTATTATTGAATAATAAAATTTATCTTATTTACATAAGTACTCGTACATTGAAATAGTGTATTAAAAAATAGTTAATAATAATAAAAAAAGCAATAAAAATATAAAAAAGTAATTTTGTTTAATTTACAACATTTTTGAGATTACAGAAGTGATGATAAATCTTTCTGTATCAGTAGCTGAATAAATTCACTCACCAGTTGTTTTTAATGAATCAAACTATTCTATATGACTTGTTACTGACTGCTAAATTAAAGACTCCTAAAGAAGGAATCAATTTTTTTTTTTAATAATAACAATAAATTATATACAATAATTATAAATATTTATTAACATGCGTAGTTATTCACAATTCAAAAACCATTTAATTTATTTACAATGAATTATGTCTGATATGCATACATCATTTTGACAGTTAATTTATATAACATTAAAACTCATTTAAGATTATTTTCAAATGTTATCACAGATGAAATAGATCTTATTATTTTTACATAACTGAACAGATTTATAGTCTCGGGTAACTTTCTTTTCTTTAATAAGGATTCAATAAATAAATATTTTAATCAGATAAAAACATAATATTTTATTTCTTACATAGAAAACACCAAGATTGGTTATGTGTGTTGCTTTAGGGTTACCAAAGGAAAGCATTTTCTTAAAAGTATAAAGAAAAATTGTGAAGAAAATGTGATTCAAGTCTCATTAGAAAATAGAAATTTAATTAATAAAAAAGATGTTATTTAGTTTTTATTAAAACATAAAAATAAAATTTATGAAAAAATAGGATGCAACATTTTTCTGTAAAGCTTTTACGAACTGGTTAAAACTTTCTTTGAAAGTATTTTTACAAGCTATAAATTTAGCTTGTAAAAATATTCAAGTACTGTAGTGTGTGAAATAAAATGTTGACAAACATATTGTTGGATAAGTTGCCCCTTAGAAAAAATTTAATTATCAACTAATTTACTTTTATATTATAACAATAGTTTTTTTAAAAATAAAAATTAGAAAAAAAATTACTAAAAATGATTAAGGAAATATGAAATATGCATAAAACCAGTTAGGAAAAAATGACTTGAGATTTCATGTGATTAATTTTTGTTCTGATATATGGTACTATTTATGTTTGAATTGTACTCTATTATAAAGTATGAATTCATAAAACATTTCTTTATCAAATACTAATTTACAATAAGAAAATAAATTTGGTGTGTAGAAAATACTGTAAAATATGCCTGAATAATAAAAGGCACTTTGAGCAATCACTAAATGAAAATATGTCTAAAGAATAAATTAAAAATGTCTAAAGAAGATTAATTAAAAGAAACATTGTGTTAATTAATTGAATTTCATTGTAATATTTTAAGATAGTAATTTAGTTGAATTTTTCATTTATGGATTGCTATGCAGAATATGATTTTCATTTTTATGAAACAAGTTCAGCATAAACAATCATAAAAAAAATAATCATGTCAAATAGTAAAATTAAAAAAAATAAAACTTTGCTTGGTTTTAGCTGTTTGTTTTTAGTAATAAGAAATCAATAATTTGATAAAATATTTTTCTTACTTTTACATATGCTTTTTTTATTTTGTGTGCTTGAGGGTAAACCATTAAAATATAATTTCTTGAACTTTTTTTGCAGAAAACTTGCAAATAAAAAATTTAAGGAAAAATAGAGTATGGTGCCATACTAAGCTATTAATATAAAATTATATTTGTAGTACTGAAATTTAATTTTTCTTTAAAAAAATAAATAAATGAGAAATATAGTTATCATATTAATTTTCTCAAAAAATTTAATAAATTTGTGTTTACTTAAGTGAGTTCTAATGTAGCAACCACATTATAACAATAAATTCTTTTACACATTCCAAGTGCAAATATCTACCATGTGTACAATAAATGTACCAAAATTAAAGTATGTAATCCATATTTTCATATTAACAACTTCTAATAATTCAGAAAGAAAGAAGATTTATAAATATTATAAAAAAATGAAGTGATTTTACAAGTATAAACTAAAATTTTTCCTTGGAAGGTTCATTTTTAATTAATTCAAGATTATTGTATAGTAGTGAATAATTATCAAATAATGCATATGTGGATTTTCTCATGATTGAATTCTTGTATCAGGGCAGTTCTAAGTCAAACAATCTATAACTATGCTTACGAAAATGTGATGGTATTAGTAGGAAGTTTGCTATACTGATAAAAATATTTAATGAGTAAATTAGCCATAGATACACTATATGCAAATGACATTTTATCCTCTTTTACAAAGATAGAAGCTAATTTATTAACAACAAATTTTAATAAATAAATAATATAAATACTGAATATAAAATAAAGTAAATGCAATGAAATTTATAAGTAACAATAAACAAATTACAAAAAATAAATAGGGCACAGTAAAATTACACTTGTAATAAATATAAGTATATGAATTGTCTGCTTAGTGCAGTGCACACAATTTTATTGCGCTTTCAAAATCTGACTTATAAAGTTTTACCACTTTCTGTGAAAAATATATTAAAAAATATCCTTGAAAAAAAATATATTAATCTTTCAATAAACTCTTCTGATTTGTAACAAAAAGTGTAAAGAAGTTATATTGAAATATTTTATTAATGTTATACAATTTTATTAAATAATAAATTTACTAGTGACCTTTAAGTAACTGGACACACACTTCAAGGTTTTTGAAAGTGAGTTAAAGTATTTATAATTTTATAAAGGTGTAAAAGATCATTTTTTCTTTTTATCTCATGTAACATGTAGTCTGGGAATATTATTCTTTTAGCATAATTTTTTAATCAGTATATGTAGTTGCCTGTCAGATATACTTTAAATTTAGAAAGGAAATAAAATATACTATCTAAAATTATTGATTTAATATGTCTTCTCTGTTCTCTAAACTTTACTAATTTATTTTTGGTACTAGGATTGCGTATACGTTTTACACGTACATTTAACTAGGAATAAAATATGTGAAAATATGCTAAACCATTGTTGGGAATTAAACCTGAGTCTAACTGAATTATAAATTAGTATGCTGACAACATGCTAAACTGCCTTGGAGTTTTGAACAACTTTATATTATTGTGTAATAATATTATAACTATAACACAAATTTAACAAATATTTTAATTCATAAAATGTATAAAAGGATTTAGGTTGATATGAATAGTTATTATTTGGTTCTGAAAGAAAGTGGTAGTTGATTTTCACCTTCACTACAGTGTTAACTCTAATGAGTTAAGATGTGTAGTAACATATTAAATAATTGATAATTATGTTAATTAAAAGGAGAATTGAACCATTTAAAAACATTTGAAATATTATTATAAAATAAATTATCTCATTTCTTTCTGAATATTAACATTGATAAAATCAATCAGTAGTTTTATACTGATGAAAAAACAAAGTATTTAGTGCTGATATACAAACCATTAAACCAAAGCATTTAAAATCTATTAATATTTCATTTAATATTACAGCCAGATGTGTTATAGCATAAAAATATAGCATAACATTATGTCATATTTACAATATTTAGCAGTAAATTAATTCTACAATTTAGCGTATGATGTACAGCTTTTAAATTAAATTTCATTAAAAATAAAATAAGCAGTTCAATAAAAATAATTTCATTCAAGAATTATAAAAATAAACTATAAAATTATTTACAAGATTATAATTAAGTGTTGCATGATAAGTTCTTCAGTAAAAATACAAGACTGTACAAGATTATGATAGACAAGAATAATAATTCTTTGAGAATTTAAAATTTATTTTGAAAAAAAATTATATTGAAGTAAATTATAAAATATAAATCAGTGTAACATTTTATTATAGAGATATTATAAGAAATATATTTGTGATAATAGAGAAAATAATACTAAAAATGAAGTATGTTCACAAGAATGTACATTTAGAAGAAATAAAACCCATTTAAAAAGTTGCTGAATGTTTAATTTATCAGTAGACTAACTCTTGCTGTTAATTGTACATTAAATTATGAAGAAATTCCGTTCTATTATAAATTTATTACTATTTTATATATATTTTTATCATCTGTTTAAAATCTGTCTCATATTAAGAAAAATTACGTTTAAAATTTTTTTAAAGTTATTTCCAGCTTTTTTAATGTCTTAATAACCAGCTGCATGCATGTGGGACAGGATGATCCCATTCAAGATTATTTGTGTATACATACACATATGTTAAGGTAATTAAAATTCAAAATAATTTTTTTTCAAAAGGAATGCCCTGTTAATGTTTATTAATTTCCATAAAGATGGATGCTTTTTTTTTATGGCCATCACTTTTTTCAAGATTATTAACATCAATCATCATATTATTTTAATATCATTACCATTAAGCCCATCTAAAAATTCTACATTTTTTAAATTTTTTTACAGTGAAAACTGAAAGGAAACACTCGCTTTAATGATTTAATCTAAATTTATTTGATTTTTAGCAGTTTATATCGGTAAACATTGCTGTTGTAGAAAACTAATCTAATTGAATAAAATAGAATTTCTAAAAATTATCACCAAGATATAAAGAAAGACAGTAGTTGTATTTGAGTTTAATAAACACCAATAACTTCATGACTATTCAGTAATAAGTCCACAGATACTTCCTGTAATTAATGGTGAATTATTTTTGGTTGCTTTGTTATAATTGAAAACAAAAAAAAATAAAAATAAATAAATAACACAGCATAAAAGCATTAGGTGTATGTTATTGATATAAGAGAATGCTAGGATAAACTCTTATATAGTTTTGGAAATTAGCTGGTTTTCCTTCTAAAACAGGTAATGATAAAATACAATCAGTATAGAAAAACTAAAATAAGGTTGATCAGTGAACATTAATAAAGCAATAGCAGCAGACAGAAATGTTTAGTTAAAAAGGTAAAATTTTGTAATTTTCTGTAGATACAGAAGAAATCAGTATCTAAGAAAACTCATACAAAGAACTCTTGATCTTTGGTTATTAAGCATTTATATTTATTCTTTATTATAACACTTAAAAAATATCAGTAATTTTTACCTTTCCTAATCTTCCCAAAAAATACATATTTTAATGATGAAAAAATAATTACAACTTATTAAAAGGGTTTTACTGTTTTATTAAACATATTTTTACAAATTCTAAGTAAGGTAAAACAAAGTTTTACAAAATTTGATGTATTTACATAACAATATAGATATTTTAGAAAATTTTATGTACCAAAGAAATATCATTAGATCTCACAATTTTATATAATTTATGTATTCCATGTAATTTATATAAATTTAAAAAAAGAAATTCATTAATTTTAATCATAAAATTCCTTTATATGTATGTACTTAATGGGTAATTTAATTATTTATCGCTTATGTTATTTTGGGGGTTTTGTAATTAAATATTTAAAATACATTAGTTATTATTATTATTTGGTCTTAGTTATTATTATTAATTATCTGGTTTTACATTTGCAAATAAAGCTTATATTGAGCTATTTTAAAAAATATTCTCAACTTAGTTTAACACATATAGAGTTAATGAAAATTTTGTAATGTTTTATCAGAAATTAAAGTTCATAAATATCAATAATTTTCATAACTTTATTACAAGGAAATGGTCTGTTATTATGATTAATTCCACAGGCTTATGTAACGGAATATGGAAATAAAACATCTGTATCCGGTGAGTTTCATTTTAAATGTAACAGATATTGTGTATATTTTAATCAAAATTAATATTTTGAGTTTCATACAATTTTTATTTTGTTGAAAATTGAATGAAGTTCATCCTTCATTATATTTCACTTGGATATTTCACTGTGTTCTTTTAATACCATAAATGTTGAAACATTTATTTACAGCATAGATTTCCCTATTTAACACAGCATGAAAACAAAATTTCAAAATTTTTGAAAGAAATTTAATTTCAAGAATTTTCTGAAGTATACCAAGATAACATTGTAGAATTTTTTTTTAAACCTTTGCTTTTCCGTTTAGTTAATCGAAGGTCACTATCATTCTTTTTTTTTTTTACTACTGTATTCTGTGTTCAACTAAAAGTTCATTGTGTGTAAACATTACATTTATAATTTAAAATAGCTTGTGTGTGGTTACAAACAATACTACAAATATTATAGGATTTTTTTTAAAACAGATCTGTTATTAGAATCTTCTTTCACTAAGTAGAACTTCCTATAAATGTCAATAGAATTATTAAAATTATCAATTAACATTGGAAAATTTAAACTGAATTTAAAATTAAAATAAAAAACCAAAACTCAATAGTACAACTATCACTAGAATTGGCTGTTTTTTCTTTTTATCTTACTCCATTTATATCTTTTTTATTTTACTGAAATTAACTTTTTAGATTTGTTTTAAGCATCTAATATTTTTTATTAAACATTTTATTGATTACAATTAATTTACTTAAGTGGAAGAACATTTATAGTACTATATAACCAGCTCCATATTCTGAATAATAAAAATCTAGTGGGAAAGCGTGATTAATTAATTAATATTGTTATCCTTTTTTTATCTTCTGGGGCCACTGTTAGGTATTGCTTCAGAGGATGAGATGAATGACAATTTTTTAGCATGTAAAAAAGCTATGCCTGACCATGATTTGAACTCAGGACCTGCGGATGAAAGGCTGAGATGCTACCACTCTCTTTTTTCTGTTTAGTCTCCGAAACTACCATAAGGTATTACTTCAGAGGATGAATGAGAATGATATGTGTAAATGTGAATGAAGACCACTCACGCCAAGGAAACTGGCAGTATTATTATCCTACCCTACTAAAGGGCATTTGTATGTGTGTTTGTTTGTATGTGCATTCCCCTTAGCTGCGTACATGCTTACATGATTGAACATACTGCCCATCAAAAAATCATATGATTTTTTTTCTTTAATGTTTATAATAACACGTAAGAAGAAGCAACGCCAACAAATAAGAGCAAAAAGAAAGAACATTTATAGATGATTGAACATACTGCCCGTCAAAAAATCATAAGATTTTTTCTTAAATGTTTAAAAACAGTAAATAACAACTAATAATATTTATAAAATAAATTAATAAGTTTTACTACTATAATTCATTAATTCAATTTTGTAGCAGATCTTAAAATACAACTATTTTCGATACAAATAAATTGATACTGAAAATACTACCGATTATCCATTTAGAATTGTATATATAGTTTTTCTATTGCCCTTGTAGTTACAATTAAACATACATATAGGCAAAACACATGGGTGAAATCAAATGGTAAGTATTAAAGATCAAAATTAGAAGAAACAATAATGGTCAAAATTAGAAGAATTTTGAATCCTTTATATCCTCCCTAGCCTATTAATTTATAACCTATAACCTATTGATTTTGAAGCCAACTTCTCTTTTGTTATTGTGTCAAGGAAGGTTAATTTCATGTTACGATAATTTGTTTCATAAATTGAACATAATATATAAATAATTAATTAATTAATTAAATTTATATTTAAGCTTCCAGCTCTACTACTGTAGTCTTATCCAGTTCTTCATACGTATATTATTGATGTTGATGAAAATGTTGAGATTGTGTAATCTTTAAAAGATGCCTGAACTGTTCTAAATCAAATTTAATAGGGAAGATTTGCTGATTTTTTTTGCTTCGTTGATCAATATTTTACTTTAAAAAAAAAAAACATTTTTTCACAAGAGGTAATCAATTTTGGACACTTAGGTATACTTTCAGAGGGTGAATGAGGATGATATATATGTATGTAAATGAAGTGTAGTCTTGTACAACCTTAGGTTGACCACTGCTGAGAAGTGTGGTTAATTGAAACCACAAAGAACACCGGTATCCACAATCGAGTATTCAAATCCGTATAAAAGTAACTATCTTTATGGACACCTATTAATCCCATTTTGAGGTGCTGCCTGCCAGGGCAACCAGCCTGGAAGCATGTCCTATAGCTAGTTATTTTGTAAAAAGATTATGCTTCTGTGTTGTTATTGTTATATAACTTCAATGAAGTTGGACACAACCAATTGTTATCATATGAACACTAGACTGTATAATATTTTATTAACAAAAACTTTAACTGAAGAGTAGAAATAAAAACATATTTACAACAGACAGGAGTAAAAAATGTATTCAATACCTAGTGCAATTTCTTGATCAAACAGGTTTACATATTTTATGTAGTTGTAATTGATAGATTACAGTAGTAATCTATCTATTACAGTAGTAGTAATTTATAGATTACAGTAGTTCTATTAATTACAATAGAATTGTAATTGATAGTTTTGGTGTCTGTTAGTAAAAAAATTTGATTAATTTTCAACTCCATCTACACAGTAACCACTTGGTTTAATGCTATTTGATTTACACAATTTTGAATTTGCATGGTTGATTTTATAACACTGTCCTTAGATTTAACACAGGTCTAACTTTCATTTAATGTGGTCAGAATTGCTGTATATAAAGTATAAAATAATATTTGTGAAAGACTTCTTAAAAAGGGTTTTCTCTAAATGATACATATACGTATAATGCAATAAACAATAAAACAGGATTTCCCTTTCAATAATAGCATACTGAAGTGTGTTAGGTCGGTAATACTGAAGCGTCTTCTTTATAAACATTTAATGATCACAGTCATCCAGCCATTAGCTGTTCAGAGAACTTTTTGTGATGTGTTATTCTGACTTACATTATATTACTGAACGTTTATAATTCTGATCGGTTTGTTTCAAGGCGTGATACAAAGGCTAAAGTACGTACAATATTTGTAATTTATTTTGCAATTTTATTGTGACTTATTTATGTATTACCTTTTTATTTTATATTTTTCATGTTTTTAATTATGTCTGACCTTAAACGTATGAGAAAGAAAAGGAAAACTATCACTCTTAAGACAAAGTTGGAGGTGATAAAAAAACATGATGGTTTACATTAATATTGATATCTCAATCATCTTTGTCTTGTCGAATCAATAGTTTGTTTAATAATTAAAAATAAGCATACAATTATGATTGCTGGAAAAAAATGCTGTTCCTCTTCACAAATTTCTTATTTCCGATATCCTTTAATGGTTGAACTTGAAAAACTATTGATCATTATCATAGGAGATTGTACTCAACATCATATTTCAGTGATAACTATTATTATTTGTGAAAGAACATTAAGTTTGCATGAACTATTAAGATCTAAATACCATTATGAAGATATCAACCCATTCAATGCAAGCAAAGGATGCTTTGAAAATTGGAAAGAAACCAAAGAGACTACCCTTTGTGGACTATGGCACAAGCTGTATCAAGATGATAATCAAGACCAAACTGCATTCAATGATAAAGGAAAAGGAATTACAGGTACAATTAAAAATGAAGTTGTGCAACTTGCCAGCAGTGAAGGGCTTGAAGTTGATCCTGAAGATATAAATGAACTTGTGGAAAGAGTTAAACAACTTTTAGGAAATGAAGACTTGTGAGCACTAGCCGAGTCATCAAATTAGCAGCTAGATTACAATTTGAGTAGCAGTGACACATTTACATCAGTTACACATTACATATTTACATCATCAAAAAAATCAACAGTGGTGAACTTTCAGCCTCATCTTCCACTTCCCAGCCAAAATTAACAGTAAAAGAATTATAGGAGGCATTAGGATACATTGAAAAGTTTTGTGATAATGTAACTGAAAGTGACCCTGATCGAGAACGAAGTACAAAAGTTGTAACTGGACTGTTAGGTGTAAGAAATGCTACAATATGGTGCTAGATCAGTTGCAACTATCAGTAAAGCAGAGTAAACTGTACAGTTATTTTAAGAAGCCAAAACTGAATTAAATCAACATTTTTTTTAATATTCCTTATTATATTTAGGTCTATATACATTTATCATAAGGTAACTATTTTTTTTAATAATACTGTATTGCATTATGATTTTCTTTTGTACTTAACTATTCTTGTATTTTTTACTTTGTTTCTACAACACTGTATTGTATGTAATCATATTTACTGTACTGGATTCAATTTATATTTTATTAATTTAAAGCATGTTTAGCTAAACTGTCTAAAAATTTTGTGTCTTTTCTTTTCTTTTTTTTTCTATTTAGCCTCTGGAACCACCATAAGGTGGAAACCATTGTAAGGTATTACAGACGATGAATGAGGATGATATGTATGAATGTAAATGAAGTGTAGTCTTGTACAGTCTCAGGTTGACCATTTCTAAGATGTGTAGTTAATTGAAACCTAACCATCAAAGAACATCGGTATCCACGTTCTAGTATTCAAATACATATAAAAGTAACTGCTTTTACTAAAATTTCAATCTTAGAACTCTCGACTTCAAAATCAGTTGATTGGCAATGATGAGTTTAACCACTAGACCAACCCGGTTGTGTCTTCTACCTGTGACAGGAATTACGAATTTAACCTACTAAGTACGTACAAGTACAGATGCTATACTGTACAGCAGCACATTACTGTATTGTATACCTTTTTTGAGAAAACAGTTTTGATTTATGCGGTTTTAATTTATGAGATAATTTATAGAAATGAATTAATCGTGTAAATCAATAGATCCCTATATATGGACGAGGAACCAAGACTAAACTAAGGGAATGAATGGTTTGCATTTATTTTAATTAAAGAATTAGAATACTTGAAATATTAAATAACATTTTAATTCAGAAGTTTTTAATTATTAAATTACATGGAATAATAATTTATACATGACAAAATTAAGATAAAAATAACTTTTTGTATTTACAGTTTACAGAATATAGTGACATGGCTTTTAATAAATAAAAGTGATTATTGATTAAATAAAAGGTGCTTTGAATATTTTTATGTGTTTAATATTGGGTGTATATCTTTTTGTATGTATATAGATGTGCGTGTTTATGTATATGTGTGTAGATGTGTGTGTGTAGTGTAGTATACCTCGCGGCCTGGCAACACAGGCACCGTTGACAGGTGGTGAATTGTCCATGCAGAGACATCGACTGCGTCCATCTCTAGGATCTATCTTGCAGTTTGTATACTGAATTGCTTCACAATCTTCTGATGTGCTGCATTCTCTCACCACTGTACCTTTTCCAGCACCGACCACGATTCCCGCTAAAACACATACACACCACCACTGCCCCTACTCTCCCGAATAGTTTTATTTTTTAATACTATAATAACCTTACTAATTTTTTTTTTTTTTTTACATACCATAACAAACCACATCTAAAATACAAGATAGCTACATGTGAAATATCAGCTTAATATCAGTGCTGCATATAATATGTTCCTTATAACAATGACTTAAACAGTGTTGTCACAGTAATGCATACAGCACTATGTACACTCAGCATATATAACATGAAAATTTTGAAGTACATTTTGAGATACAGAAAAAAGCTTCTAATTATTGTCACTTGTAAAAAAATTATTTTCTTGTTTATTATTCAGCATAATTCTCAATCCTGTTAAAAATTTGTCCAAAAATGATATAAGCTCCAAGAAAAAACATATATTATATTTCATTTATTACAGTGGGAGATAATATCTGAACACCGATTTTTCATATATCCAACTACCTGGACCATTTACATCCACACTAGCCAATTTAAAAAAAAAGTAATACATTTAAAAAAAATATAAAATACTATTTAAATAAAAGTTTACTTTAACAGGAACTGTATTATTATCTAAATTGTTTACTAGGTCCATAATTGACCTTTTTTGCAATTCCTGCAGGACAAAACATACATAGATGCAAGTTTATGTAAAATCAATTATAAAATTAACTTCTAAAGAGACTGATGAAATAAATTGGTTAAGCATGAATAATGATGAATGATACAATGACTTGTATCTAGAGCATTCTACATAAAAACTCTTGAATGTTAGTCTATCGCTATGGAATGATTGAAGTTGTGAGATTTTCAATCATTCCAACCAAATTTTCAAAAGAATGTGGGATTTTCAATAATTAAAAAAAAAAAATGATTGTTTAGATGGTTTTATTATAAATGAAGATCAATAATTAAAGCAAGTAAAAGATTACAATTTTTTTAAGAAGAAATATTATTATAAAGGTTTGATTTGATTAATGACTATCACTAAGTTTTATTCTATTAAACAAATTTTTATTTTTTTTTTATTTCTAAGAAATAGATTTTCTATAAAATTCTTTAATCTAACTCAGTTTCTCTTCAAATACATATCTGTAAATTTTTCTATTAAGTTTTTTGAAATTACATTTTTTTTAGAAAAAAAGATTAATAAATTTTAATTTCTCTCGGACAGTTTTTGTAAATTCTAATTCTTTTATTTGCAAATTACAATTATATATCCAGTATGTTTGATAAATCATTTCTAATTTTTCAATAATCCAGCCTTGCTTAGTCAATTCAGATAATCAGGGTATCTTTCAGCAAATTCTTGTTTTAATATATCTTACAGATGAAAATAATTTTTGTGTAGCTTTCTAAACAGATGATAATAAGGATATTCATGATTATTATTATTATGTATACAATAAACAATGTTACAACATTTTTTAACCAAATAGAATTTTGAATTTCTTTATTTTAAATTTAAATTTTTCACCACTTAAAGGCAATCATTTGCTTCAGACAACATTGTAGAGGATTTCTCAACTTTTTAATACATCACTGATATACAACTGAAAAATTATACAGCCACGTATTTATAGATTATATTTATATTTGTGAATTTCCATCTAAATTATTATTACTTGTATAATTAGATGTATATATTTACATCTAAACATACATGCATGTATGCAATATGTGATTTATTTACCATAGAATTATGGTTGCATTCCTTTTTCTATATTTTCACACACATTACATACTTAAAATATAGTTTTTAGAATTTGTAATTTTTGATTTCTATTTTTCATACATTTTTGTGTTTTAATATTCTTTTAATAAATGCAGTTCTGTTTTTTTAAATGATCTTTGTTTGTTTGTATAATTTATTTATTATAAATATTTTTAAAAATCTACTAAATCATACCATGCTAATCATTATAGAAGGTATTTCACCAAAATGGTTTTGATTTGTACTGCTATTAAAAAAAAAACTTTTATATTCCTTCATCACTGTGAAAAATTGTAGATAAATTAAAAAGATCTGTTAAAAACAACTTTCTTTCAAATCTATTAAACATTTTTTGTCAGTAGTGTAGTTATTTATGATGCCCATCTCAAAGAGGTTAAGAAACCTGTACAATGTACTATGATGTTAGTATTTTTAATAATAAAATAGTATTTTTAATAATGTTACAATAAATAATACCTTGGACAGATTAATGCATATTCATTCACAGAAATTCAAGAAATGTATATACATTATACACAATAGGATCAACCTTTGCAAATTATCTTATATAAACAGGGCACACACACAGAAATATATTTTGTACAGATCACCACAACATGCAAATTTTAAGCATAGCATACAGAAATTAAAACACAAAATTCTAATAACATTAAAATAATATATTAAAAACAATACACTATTCCACTCCATTATTAAATGGTTTCTCAAACATTTCAGAGTAGGTACTAACAACAATAGTGCTACCTTTAACATCAATGATGAAGGGACCGTGTAATATCTCAAAAAGATCTTCTGGAAGCCTACTTCCATATTTAGAAACTAATCAATTTTACTTTTTTTTTTTCATCATTGTTTGGTATTGTGCATTATTTTATTATTCTTTTTATTTATTATTTTGCATTCATCAACTTTCTATTTTGATAAAATATTTTCACTATTTAAATTAGAAAATACTTTTTATCACTGACCCTAATGTGTAAAAGATTAAGAAAAGTACTCATAAATCTTAAAAAACAAAATTATTTTCTTGTTTAATCATTACTTTTAAAGTTAATCTAATATTAATTATCAATACTTCACGGTAATGTAACCAATCTTTTGCTATTACAGTTGTTCCTGCAGTGATACAGAACCGCAGTGGAAATCTGTTCAAGCTAAAATTATTTTTATTTGAATTTAAATGTATAGAACTATCTTAAAAATGGTTGTCCAGTTATTTATTAGGGTATTAAAAAAATGCTAGTAAAGCAAATTTTGTATATTTGTTTGGTTTTATAACAAGATTAAGTATGAAAAATAGTTGAGAGTTAAAACGTTTCCTAATAAATATAACCTTTTTATATATGATAAAGAGCATTGATGATTATTATAGTTGTTAGCGACTAAAATTTGTCAATATATGCAGTAAACTGTATACTTAATTTCTCTGAAATGTTGAATAGTTCACTGAATATAGCTTCACCATTGTCACTTTAAGTGTGTGTCACTCTTTTAACCATTTGTGTTCTGTAATTATGATTTATTAGAAATAATAATGAAAAATGTTAATAAAACTAAATTTAATCATCACTTAATGTGCATCAGTTTGTATGAAAATTATTGTTTGCTGGTATTTTAAAATAAGTTTAATGTGAATTACTGTAAACTTATTAGAGAAATATCATCATTTGAAACTGACACTGAAAAAAGTAAAAAAAAGATCACGCATTATAAAATTAAATTTATAAATTTAGTTTGAATATTGATTTTAATATTTTTAATATTGAAAATGCAGGTGTAAATAATTGATATTGAAGGTAGCAGTATGATCAAATAAAATACCAGTAAAATAATTATTGTTTTGTCAATGAACTTAGTCAGTTACTAGAATATAACAAGTATTAAAAGCATTTAATATTATGAACATTTTATAATGGAGTCAAAAGTAGCACTAAAACTTCAGAAATTTTTATCATAACTCTGATTAGGCTGAAAAAACTCCTGAAAACAATATGTGAATGAAAAAAATATGCTTAAAAATTTTAAAATGGAGGAAATGTTGAAATTAGAGAAGTATTAACCAAGGAAACTGTTATTATAATTAATGAACCAGATATGATATAGAAAATCTTAAGGATGAAAGCCAAAATGTTAGCAAAGTTATTAATTATCAGATAGTGATTGTGTGAAAAAACAGACTAAGAAGTAGGTATTGTAAAGATCAATGGGTTGAACATGCATTAAAGAAGTTGGCATGCATTATTAAAGAAAGTGAGAGTTAGATGGATTTTGCCATTGACAGGTTTATGAAAAAGACTAAAATTGTTTAATTAAACAATTTTACTTCTGAGGTTTTTATACAATATGATGGTAAAACCTTCTATGGTATATACTTACAAATTTTGGAAAAATATATAACTGATATTGTACCTAATTACAATGATTAAGAGCCAGATTATTTTTTATTTACAATATATCTGTATATAATAAACTATTAAAATTTGACGTTAACTGTATCCACCAATGGATTACTATTAAGTGCTATTCACCCAGTGTGTAGTATATTTGTTAGTTATTACTTTGTATTAATTGTTTTATGTCCTTAATTTTTAATAAGGAATTTATTCATTTGGCTTAATTTCTGTAATTTCCTATCAAATTAATTTATCATGTTTAAAAATATAAAACATTTTTCAAACATTTAATTTTACATGAAAATCATAGAAATTTTGCCTGAGCTTTTTCTCTAAATTAAACTTTTTCAAGGATACTTTGAAGATTCTTCAAGATTTCAGTTTCTGAGAAAGCTTGATCTTAGCTCAAACTCAAGTAAAATTTTTATTAGTTTTATCTTTAATAAAGTTTACTAAAGTTAATTTAAAAACTATTATATGTAATTATGTTGTTATTTAATTTTTTTATTTTAAAATATTTTTTTGTTCAACAATTTTTGTTTGAATGCTCATTTCTTAATGTACCATTGATAAAAATGTTTTCTGATTTATTATTATTTATACTAAAGAGTTTGGAAAATAACTTTACTTAATATTATTTTTTAGAGTTTTTGTAATTATAGATATTACTTAATAAATCTGAGGCAGAATGTGTGTTTTAATCAACGTTAATTAATGTTGAAAAAAAAATACTAACCACAGATTATCTTTTTATGAGGCAAACATTTTAATATGTTGCTATTATCCAGAGATTATTAGGTAGACTTCATGAGAAAGCTACCTATTGTAATAGGTACCATGATTCAACTTCTGGAAAATTTGACATATCTTTGTGTTTCACATCTCCCACACTTTCAAATTGATACATAAAATATAACAACTCAATTTCAAGTTTGTTAATGAACAAAATTGGGCCCTAGGAGTTGAAATGGGGGGCTTTTTTGAAAAAACAAAATATTGCTATAATTTTCTTTTTAAGTAAAATATTGGATTCAGTTAGAGTTCCTACTATTCTTTGGATAAGGGCCTAAAACTTATCTAAATAAAGTTTTTTGATATCCTCAACCATTGGCCCAGAGAGTGGAAAAAAAATGGGGTTTTGAAGACAAAAAAAAAATCATACCTCCTGTAATAGGCACAGTATCAAATTGGTTTAAAGTGGTCGTTAGTTCTCTAAACATTACCTAAAATTTTTGTTTGAAACAATTTTTGATAATGACCAACCTTTACGGCAAGGGATCACCAAAATGTTGCTGGAATTGTAAGAAGATGAGGCTTGTCGTATGTTAAACATGTGAAACTTTTTTTCATATGTAGCCATTGTCATATTGAGTAAATTTGAATTTTTTCTTAACTTTAAGGTGGAAATCTTTTTTATCCTCTACTTAGCACCAGTGAATTCTACCTCAGTTTTCCAGCATGCTGAAAGGGATTTTTTAAAAAGATTTTAATGTTCTGTCATTTATTTAATTATTATTAATGGACTGTTATATCAAAATGAGGAAATTTTTTCTCAATCAATATGTATGTAACAGAAATGTTACCTTGAATGAATACAGATTCTTTCAAAATAAACACAATAAATTTCTGTCAAATTTTTATAAATCTACTCTAGTTGAGTCGTGTCCAGTTTTAAGCCTAATTTTACACATAATATTTAAATCAGTTTTACATCAATGTTCAAACATAATTATACTGTAATTATTAACGATACTTCTAGTCTTCTAATGAATCTTATCTTCAAATGTTGACTAAAAAATATAATAATATCAAATTTTTGATAACAGATCAGAAAATAATATCAAAGTGAACAAAACATAGAACACATAAACAAAACATGAACTGAGAGCTGAAATTAAAACAGAAGTAAAACATAGTTGAAATGTTAATAATAATCATATATAGCAATCCAGAACCAATGTAAGTCACACAGGGATTTATATGATGCCCAAACACACACACACACACGTATATATATATGTTTAATAAGTCTCACAACAAAAATATTGTAGACATGCTGACATGAGATAGTAGTCAGACTTGAAACTGTCGTAGTTATTCACAAGGAAACAAGTTTTTTATGCTAGGCTTACTACGAAATTGATGAATGAAGTGGTTTCTTTCCATTGCCTTCTTTTTGAGCCAGACATACTGCCATGCATTGGCATGTTATATACATCTTGAGTAAGAATTTAATGCTCGCTTTCTGTCAGAAACTATGTATTATATGAGTGTCATTCAATAAGTAAACAGACAAACTTTTGTAAATTACTACTAAATAGTATGGATTTTAATATTTACATTATTTTTCAGTGTATTGTTCTCTTTCCCTATGCATTTATTCCATTTTCCTGCAAACCTTTGCATCCCATTAGCAAAGAATTCTTTGAGTTGACCATGGAATGACATTTGCACATCTGTTTTCACTTATTCAATATCTTGAGATTGTCTTCTATGTAAAGCAAATTTACTCCAAATAATTGGCACAGATCTTTGATCTTAATGTTTTGTGTGATTTTGTCAACATTTTCAGTGTCTAATGAAGTATATTTCTTAAAATTGTAAGTTATCATGGACAATTTTGTGTACTATACCATTAATTCTGTATTTCTGCGCCACATCTTCCACAGTACTTGGTTGATTGTTGAAAATCATCTGTTCAACATCTTTCTTTCAAAATATCTATTGACATCTATAATAGCTGTTCAGAAAATGCTTCATTAATACTTTATTAACTACTTTTATATTTTCTACCCATACATAAAAATTTTCATTATTCATGCAACTTTTTTTTTTTTTTT
>JAAAKQ030015142.1:6350-18101 GCA_010016005.3 Zanna intricata
TTTTTTTTTTCTCATTTTTAAGAATAATTTTTCCTTCCTTTTTCAAAATCTGTTCTTTTGTATTGTATTGTAAACTCTTTAACGTCTTCTTTTATTTCTTTTAGCCAGTTGTTTTTGACTTTGTTTTTTTATTGGTAGGTTAGTAGTTTCTTTGTTATCATTTCTTCTGGGAAACTTACTAGATGATGTTTTGCTCATGACGTTCAGTAATTATACGTTCTCTTAAAATACGGTTTCATTAGGAAGAAGTCGATATTTTCTATCTACTATATTTTTTGTTATTCTTAGAATTCTTCTTTCCACTTTCTGAAGTTCTTCTGTTATGTTTTTGCTTCTTGGGTTGAATATCTTATTTTTGTCTTTATTGAGAGAGACTTCTTTTTGCATTGCGGCGGGCTAAGGTAGTTTTGTGCAAGTCAGAGTTTATCGAATTTATTCAGCCCACCGGGCTGGTCTAGTAGTTAAAGCGACATCACAAATCAGCTGATTTCGAAGTCGAGAGTTCTAAGGTTCAAATCAAAGTAAAGCTAGTTATTTTTATACGAATTTGAATACTAGATCGTGGATACCGGTGTTCTTTGTGGTTGGGTTACAATTAACCACGCTTCTCAGGAATAGTCGACCTGAGATTGTACAAGACTATACTTCATACACATTCATGCACATCATCCTCATTCATCCTCTGAAGTAATAGCTTACGTTAGGTCCGGAGGTTAAACAGATAAAGAGAGAGAGAGTTTATCGATTCAGTTTTGGATTGTTGGTTTTCATTTATGTTTCTTGATATTATTTCTTCGAGGTATTTAAATTTTTTTGTTGCTTTCATTACTTGTTGGTTTTTAAGGGTGTTGCGATTCGGTTTATTCTTGGTGATGGAAATTATTTCAGTTTTTTTGTAGCAGATTTGCAATCCGACTTTCCCTGCTTTTTTTTTAATAATTATATTAAAAACTCGTACGTTTATAAAATTTTTATGTTTATTTTTTACAGTTTTTTGTTATTATTTTTAAGAATTTAAATATTTTAATCCAATTGTTACGTAATAATAATACATTATATTATTACGTTACGGACGAAAAACATCTGATGTGGACACCACAGACTTCCTTGTACGCCTATTAAATTATATAAGTAAATACATTTTTTGCAAAACTTCATTTAAACTTATTTCATTTGAAAGTGAGATAACGGATTGTCCAATTCTCTTTTAAAGCGGACAGTTACATAGTTGCTAAAATATCAGTTTTTATTAACAACAAATATACAATTATTAATTCAACAATCTTACTTGAAATATTTGGTCAGAGTAAAAGTCCCTTTATTACTTTTTAAATAAATGTTAGTCTTATATCTAACTAATACTATGTTTTTTAAATTATTATAATGTAACCACCAACAAAATGAAAACAAAAACGAAAAATGAAAATAAATTCAATATTCTATGGCTAATCGTTTTTGGGAATGTGTAAAGGTAAAATAACGTAGGCTTTGGAAATAAAATTATTATAATATACTAACATTTTGCTTAGTGTATAAAAAAAAAATGTCTTTCTAAGTAAATTATTTATAATTCTGAAGGAAAGTAATTAGTGACCTTTTCTATAAAAATTTAAATAAGCACGAATATTAGGCACCTAAAATTCATATTGCTGTATCTAAAAAGAGAAGGCAAGGCTTCAGGACAACGATTTGAACCATATTGTGTGTGTCAATAGTACACTGTTGTCTAATTGTCTTCATCACAAAATATTAACAAGCAATATTCATTTATACTTAAGAAAAATGGCCCTAAATATTTCCTTAGCATTTTATATTAGTTTATACATTAATTTTGTTTCACAACGCTCAAGTTAAAATGTGATGTCAGTGAGAACCTTCCGAATCTGCAACCATGCATGTATATGAAGTCGGTTCGAATCCGACTTCATTTACATATGTTTATTTTAACTTTTTTTTTTACTTAAATATATTGATTTATTAATAATTATTAATTTCTGATTACGAACATTTTTATCTGTTATTTATATGTCCATTTTGATCATCTCTGAATCCATCTTTACTAGTTTTGGGTTAACGTCTGTACGTATCCCTCAAAAACTATTAGCCGTAGAAAGTTGAAATTTTGAATTTAAGATTGTTGTAACATCTAGTTGTGCAATTCCCATTTTGTTTGCAATTCGACTGAACCAAAAGTGTCTAAAAAAAAGCCCAAAATCCCCGAAAATTGGGTTTTTTGATTTTTTCTTAACTGCAGTAATAAGCCATTATTGAGAGTTTTTTAACTACATATCTTAAGTGGTACTTATTTTCATTGGCTCCAGAGTTCTAGTCAAATAAAATTTTAATTAATGAAATATTTGGATCTTAGAAGGGTACACATCGATCCTAATCAGACTTCCTCTCCTTTTTTATTTTTTTTTATATTTAAATATATTGATTTAATAATAATTATTAAACATTGAAATAAAATTTTATATACTTTTAAAAATATGTATATGTAAGTTAATAGACGTACAAGGCAGTCGTGTAGTGTTCAGATCAGATTATTTTACTAGAATTTGGGAAATTTTTTATACGTAAATCTTATTTTGGTAATCATCTCTAACCAATAAAACATCTCCCTTGAAATTTTATTTGGACTCGTAAATATAAAAAAAGGGAAAATTATTTTACACTTTTCTTTTTTCTATCTTACTTTGTATAAAAACTAATTTCCGTGAATGTTAGCGTTTTTAGAGGGCTCTTCTTTTTAATAGAACAAAATTGTGCAAGACCATATATATATATATATATATTCATTAACTGACTTTTTAAAGCTATTTTATTTAATAATTTCGGAGAATTTTTTAAATAGAATTTAAAAATTTTTACAAACAATATTTTCCTTCATAATTTTAGGCAAATGCTCGGACAGGGTTTATTTTAGCTTTGAATTGTCAGCAAGAACCAATTCTGACGTGATTTATAAAATTTAATTATATCGATCTGAATAGAGTATTTATTTAGTTTTATTTAAGATTGTTAAATATATAGAAGAAAATTTTTTTTTGAGTAGATTATTTTTTATGTTTATTTAAAAAAAAAATCTGTTCAGTTTCATTTTATATTGATTATCTAAACGTGGTATTTTATAATAAATAAGTTTCTATTAATATATCATATGGTATTATTTTTTTATAAATAAAAAATACCCTTTCAAAAAGTGTTCTTCTAGAAATTATATGTGATTCGTTTTTAATTTAATTGAATCATTATATTTCAGGTACTCATAATAAATTTTTCAGTTATATTGTGCTAATATAAATAGATGAAAAGTCAAAAGCTCTCAAAAAAAAAAAAAAAAAATCGGTGAAAAGCAATTTTTTTTTTTAGATGAGGGGATTTTATTGAGAAAATTAAAAGGAAGATAGGTTTTGTATCTTCTTTAACTATTGAGTAGTAGTTAGCGTCTCCTGCAGCTTTAAATATGATCTTGATACAATTGGTCGCATATTTAAATTCAGACATTTTGTTTCATTAAATATAATTGATATTATATGTACAAAGAAACACTATAATTGTACAGGGTAATAAGTAATATAATTGTGTAATAAGTCTGTAATTAAATATTGTAATCATTACTTATATCCTGGAATATATTAATTCGTCTTTGTATTCTAGACGTTTTGTTTCTTCGCAGTTAAACTGAGTTATATAACCAGTGTCATTTTTATTATTGTATTCATTGTCATTAATCCTATATTAAATGGAGAAAATATCTCTGTTTTAATTAATTAATCAATCAACAGTTTATGATATTTTATATCGATTAATTAATCAATCGTTACTATTTATTGATTAATAAATTTAAATGTTTATAAAATTACACGAATAAGTTACGAATATGCATATTTAATGAAATATTAAGATAAATTAATTAGAATTTAAGTTTTTTAAATAATTCTTGTCAAATGTTTCAGTGAATCTTTAAAAATCCACTACTTGTAACTGATTTCATAGAAGATGATTCTTAATTCGACACTATATACTGTTACTTTGTAGGTGAGAGAATGATTCGATAATTTGTTTCTTTTTTTTTTTAACCTCCGGAACCACCGTTAAGGTATATCTTCAGAGGATGAGATTAATGAATTGTAGCGTGTGTGAAAAATGCTATCCCTGACCGGGATTCGAACCCGGGACCTCCGGATGAAAGGCCGAGACGTTACTACTCAGCCACGGAGACCGGCGATTCGATAATAACCAACACGATATCAGACTTCCTCACAATATTTTATTTAACACAACAAACAAACACTTGCAATGCTTAACAAAATCTATACGAAGCAATTTAAACTTTCGCGCAATTACAACAGCAGTGTCACTGATAGGAACTACGATGCATAATGAGCCAATGAACAGTTCCCTCGTCTTTCTTATATACTGTCCATTGTACTTCTAGAAAACACTAGCAAAGTCTATTTGCTTCTATTACTAATATCTACTTTCGTATTTATAAATACAATTAATTCCAAACAGAATAAATACTAACATTAATTATAAAACTAAAATTTATTAGTGTAAATTACCAAATAAAAATTCAGTCTTCTATAAAAATATTAATACAAAAATACAATCTTACTTACTGCTACTAATAGGTTCCATAAAATTCTGCCAAATTCGAAAGGACATGATTACACACAACAAGGATTGAACTATTTTAATATTAAAAAAATATTATTAACATAAAAATTTAACAATGTTTATTATTTTAATTAGTTCTATATTTATTTTATAGACTTCACTATATATGGGAAGTTATAATAATTTTGATAAATACCAACTTATTACAACAAACTTTTAATGTTCAAACCGTAGGACTATATTCTGTGGTGATATTCTTTTTATTTTTCAAAACGTTAAAACGTTTTGAACTGATCATCTTTAGAAACATCTAATTCCGAATTTATCATAATTTTCTTAGTTTTGGGTTACCCAAGGTTTTTCTAAAACGGTGGACTAGCTATACTTTTTCGGATTCTATTTGTAAAACTAAAGAGAAAATATCCTTAGGAAAAATGGCAGTTTCTCGTTCGTTCTCCCCTGTCCGCCATTTTGTTATTTTTTTTTTTTTATAAAAATTTATGTCAAGTTCGGATAGACGAATCATATTAATATTTGGTAAGCTTCTTGGTAATACATTTTTTTTAATTAGAAAAAAATCACGATTTAAATACCTTTGTAAATCATAAAATGTCGGCTATGTTTATTTTTCAATCAGTTATATCTCCATAAATATTAGTTTTATCGTAATGTATGTTATTACTAAAATATTAAGTCTTTTATCTTGAACAAAATTAAATTTATTATTTTTTAAATCGCTTAACGAATAGTCAAGTTATGGCAGCAATTTTCTGCCATAATGTTGTAATTGCCGGCCTCCGTGGCGCGAATGGTAGCGTCTCGGCCTTTCATCCGGAGGTCCCGGGTTCGAATCCTGTCAGGCAAGGCATTTTTCACACACGGTACAATTGTCATTCTCTGAATCTCATCCTCTGACGATATACCTTAACGGTGTTTCCGGAGGTTAAACAAAAAAAAAATTTATTGATAGTTCTAGTATTGTAAATTAGTTTCAAATTAAGTAATAATTTTCTTACAATAGTTGAACTAATAATTATGACACAAAATTACAACATCAGTTTTCGATTCCTTCGTTCGAATGATTTACACTTTTCCAACGATTCATACTTGTTTATACTACGATTTATTTAAAATTATATTGGTATTTTGACGATAGAATAGAAAAACATTGGGATTAGAGCTTGTTAAAACATTTCAACTCATGAAACAGCTAAAAATGTTCAATATTTAATGCTTTTCATTGTAAAAGTTTTTGTTATTGTTAGTACGCTAAATCTATGAACGTTACTAGTTATAGTTGGCAAAAACATTTAACAAAATCGTGTGTAATGAAACATGGACCGTATAACGTTTTCGCGGCTAGTATTTTTTGTAATTTTGTATTTTTTTTCTAGTTTTGTATTAATCTCAATTCATTCATATATTTATTTATAATTCAAATATTTTAGGTCACATATACTAAATTATAATAAATTATTGCTGTTTGAAATGTCACGAGGCTGAAAGTTTTCACTTAAGTTAATACAAAAAAAAAAATCACATTTTTTCAATAAAACAAAGGAGTTTTATTGAAAAAATGTGATGAGGTAAGGATGCTACCGGCAGTCATTTTGTTATTAATAGTTGAAAGGTTCAATTTTTTTACTATAATAATTTGAAATATATATATATATTTATATATTAGATGAGAACTGGTCTCAAAAAATTACTCAGCTTTTCCATGATTAATCTTCTATTGTTGGAAATTTGAAGATTTTAAGGCATTTTCTGTGGTTATTGTAAATATTATTATTAATTTTGATATTAAATTAAAATTATTAGGCCCCCTGGTAAATAATAATTTATTTTTAATACAGGCCCATGAAATTTTATTAATCATACTATGTAAGTTTATGATACTTACCAGTTTATTTTTACTGATTCGTGTTACTAATATTTCACACCATATGCATGCAAATTAACATTCATGCACACACGCAGCCTCGTAAACGTCATTTATATTTTTCCCTTGTCTTGTATACCCCCCCCATAGTTTTACCGGTATAGTACAGTTGGTTGATTTGCTTTTACGTTGTGTCAAAGGGTTTTATTGTGTTTATATCACCTTATTCATAAAGGTACGCAGACATATGCATTTGTTGTTTTATCTCTCTCACTCTCTCACCCCCTCTCAACCTCACACACTCACATTCTCTCTCTCCGTTTTCTCACTCTCTCTTTGTCTTTTCTACTTTCACTTTGTATATGCACAAATACACGCATGCATGCAAACACGTCGCTTCATTTTCAACCGAAGGAATTAATGACAAGTGAGGGAGTACTGCGTACAATATAAAAAAAAGAGGGGAAATAATACAAAAAAAAAAAAAAAAAGAGTTAAGAGTGAGTGAGAAAGGGTGATGAAAATAGGGTTAACCCCCATGAGAACGGCTGAACCATTAACAGCCGTCGGTTCGTCTGTGCGAGTGTTCGTTCAGTTTCTGTATTTATTCTAAAAGCAAAATTATTCCGTTTGGCGTTTAAAGCTAAAGTTACACGTTTCCAAACAGTAATTAGCCATGATTTTGTTTGCTAACGGTACAAATACTGTAAATTTCTGTTGTTAATTGCTTAATTGTTTAATTCATTATTATTATCTTCGTTATTTTCTTTTAATTCTTGTACGCACACCCGCGCACTTAACTATGTAGACGCACGTGAATGAGAATCATAGTAAAGAGAAATGTCGGCGAATCACTCTCATTTAATTAAAAATTTTCTTGATCTCAAAAAATTGTTTGTTCTTTTAAAAATCTAGAATCGATTTATTGGATTTAAAATTTACAAATAAAACTGCTTTATTAGTTTGAATAGAATTCTGCTTGAATAAATAATACAACTAGTCATCGAGTTTATTATTATGAAAACTTTATTATTAGTGACTGGTGCAACATATTCTTAATATTTTCCCTTTAATAATAATAAATTATAAAAGATGCATTCTCACTGCCGAAAAGTTAATCTTAAAATTTACTGAAATCGTTGTCTTGAACTTATTTTCAACGATTTTTGATTAAATGATTCGTAAGTTGCAGATGAATTTACATCCATCCATATTGATGATGACAATGACATAAAAAAATATGTACAAAGAAAATTTTAAGTATGCAAGTTTAATAATTTTCTATTAACCATTTTTTTCCCCATTTGAATTTAACATTATAATTATTTTTATTTTTCAGTTACTTTCCCAGAATGTATTTTAATTTTTTACATGTTTTTGTTGTCAAACCAAATTTGAAAAAAATTAAAAATTACATATAATTTTAAAGCAACGACAAAACCATGAAAGGAATATTTTCGTTTAAAAATTTTGTAATTTATGCTTTTATTTTAATTGAAGTAAAGAAAAATCTCACTCAAAAATTATGAACTACGAATTAAAATATATAATTAAGTTTTAAAAATTAAATAAAAAATTTTAAACTAAATGAATTAAATTTGCAATTTTATCTATTAGGCGATTCTTTTTTAGTTTATTTTATATACAGAGTGATTCAGGAAAAAATATTTGGGAACTGATCCAAGGAGCTTGAAATAAGCTGTATAAATATAACAAATACATGATTAAATATATATCTATACATAAATAAATTATATATGTTTATTATATTAAATATATATTTTATATTTTATTAAATTATTTATTTATAATATAATTTAATTATACATATATATATATATATATAATATAAATATATTGTAGGAATATATGCAAATATATTAAGTCACAAATATATTTCTAAAAATGCTTTGTTATTGAGTTACAGCTAGCGAAAAATTTCGCCCGAATTTCAGTTTTTCCGGTAAAATAAGGTTATACTGAAATTTTTAACTGCTTATATAAAGGCTAAACTTATGGTTTCTTATGTTTTGTGACCCGAAAAATCGAGTGAAACAGGTCGTGGAACTTTTAAAATTTTATTTCAATAACTTCTGATTTTTTCAATCTTTTAAAATTTTTTTTTTTTTGTTATTATTGAATTATTATTTATTGTAAAACTTTTTTTACAATCAGTGTTTAATATAATTATAAATAAATCTATATTTAAATAGAAAAAAACCTAAAAAAAAAAGAGAAGAAGTCTGAATCGGACCGATGTATACCCATGTAAGATATTCACTAATTAAAATTTTATTTGACCAGAACTCTGGAGCCAATAAAAATAAGTACCATTTATGACATATCGTTAAAAATCTCTCAATAATGGCTTATTACTGCAGTTAAGAAAAAATCTAAAAACCAAATTTTTTTGGAAGTTTGGACTTTTGTTGGACACTTTTGGTTCAGTCGAATTGCAATCAAAATGGGAGATGCACAATTAGAAGTTGTGCATCTCACAACAATCTAAATTCAAAATTTCAACTTTCTATGGCTAATCGTTTTTGAGTTATGAGAGATACGTACGTATATACGTACAGACGTTACGCCGAAACAAGTAAAAATGGATTCAGGGATGATCAAAATGTATATTTCTATTGAAATTTGAAAACCGCAATTTTTTGCTATGAAAATATTTCCTACATGAAAACAAAAAATCAGAAGTTATTACCGAAATAAAATTGTATGTACTTTTCATTTTAATTCAAACATTTTCGCAATCGGAGATTAATGATTATTAATCAATCAATATATTTAAATTAAATTTAAAAAAAAGTAAAAATAAATTTGTGTATATGAAGTCGGATTCGAACCGATGTGTGCATGGTTACAGATACGTTCGGTTCTCACTTACAACATCACATTTCAACTTGGGCGTTGTGAAACAAAAATTAATATATAAACTGATATAAAATGCTAAGGAAAGATTTAGGGCCATTTTTAATGAGTATAAATGAGAATAAATGAAACTAGTCAAATGGATTCAGTGATGATCAAAATGGATATTTTCGTTGAAATCTGAAAATCGAAACTTTTTGCTATGAAAATACTTCCTTTTACTTTGTACTAGGTAGTAAAAGCATCATGAATAGTTTTTAAAAAGAAAACATATTTAATTATGTATTTCAACTAGTATCGACTATTGAGTTTTGTTTTAATGTTGTGAAACAAGTGAAGTGAGTTAATTATAAAATTGAATTCCTAATTTTTTGTTGTAATCAGTTTATTTAATACAATTTACTTAGTGTTATTATAATAAATTTTAAGACGCTCATTATACTGTTAAGTAGCACGTTTCGCACATGTATTAGGGGATTTAGAAAGGATCTTAAAAGTTTTGTTCTAACTTTTAAGATCTTCTTACACTTTCTTTAGATCCTAACTTGGACTTTCTTTAGTCGTAATCTTATTTTTATTCTGCGGCTTTTTCCCAGTAAAATTACTTTATTCAAGAAAAAAAAAGCGTACATAAAATGTTTGGCGGCTTTACTGCCATAAAAAGAAATTTAAAATAATTTTAAAGATACTCTTCTTACTTTTAATCTGTAATAAATATTTGGGTGCTTTCTTTTAAAACGATTTTTGTAATATAAGGTGAATTTTATTGTCTTATAGTATTGATAAATGGATTGACTATTTTACTTTCTTGTCGTCAGTTTTTTTTTTTTTTTTTTTAAGACTAAAGAAAAACAAATCTGTAGTCTTACAAAAATTCGTTTCTTCTTTTTGCATTATCTTTAGTTATCCTATTTCCATGATTTTAATTTGCGTATATCTAATATTATCGTTAAACTTTGGTTCAGTAATAATTTTTAACACGTTTTTTTTATATTATGAGCTTCATTTTTTCCTGTTTTAAAGTAATGCTTCCATATATTTTGGATAAAAACGTAAGACGTATTGTGATTATTGTTCCCGAATTCGGTTGTCATGTTAAATGATAATTTAACATTATTTGCCTTACAAGTATTTGACTTATCTTGCATAATTCAATAATTTTATAGTAGTTTCACTACGCCAACCGGGCTGGTCTAGTGATTATCGAGACATCCCAAATCAGCTGATTTCGAAGTCGAAACTTCTAAGGTTAAATTCCTAGTAAAGTTATTTTTAATACGGATTTGAATACTAGATCGTGGATACCAGTGTTGTTTGGTGGTTGGGTTTCAATTAACCAAACTTCTCAGGATAGGTTGACCTTGAATTATACAAGACTACACTTCATCCTCATTCATACAAATCATCCTCATTCATCCTGTGAAGTAAATCCTGTGTGTATTCATCCTGTGCCTTACGGCAGTTCCCGACGCTAAATAGAAAAAAAGAGTTACAATACACCGCAGTAAATTATTTAAAATAATTAAAATAATTAAAAATTATTTAAAATAATTAAAATAAGTAGAATAATCCTGTAGGCCTCTGTTTTTATGATAATTAACTAAAAATATAAGTAATAGGTATATTAATATAGCAAGCTTATTTTATTTAATTTGAGGTGTATGTGAATGCGGGTTCTGTGATTTTTTGTACCTTTCTTCATATGGTGAGTTATACTTAAAAAGTAATTATCGATCATAGAGAATATAAGATTATTAAACAAGCTATTAAATATGAACACTTTTCTGAATTAATAAAGCTATATTGACTTAGTAATCAGTTTCAAAATTTAAAGCTTAAAAATAAAGTACTTGTAGTTATATAGTCGTAATTAATGTGTAGGGTTTGAGAGAACAAAAAAGATTTATTTTAAAAATGTTACATTTTTTCTAGTACCTTTCTTGGAAAGTAGAATACATTTACAAAGTAGACACCGTATAATAAATAACTACTTAAATTTGTTTTATAACATTCAAAAAATCACTTTTTTATACAGATTAAATCCGGTTTTGATTTATCCTCAAACGCTCACAATAGTATGTGTTACGGATGAGTTTTCTTACCCAAAAATTACTATCTTATACATTCGGATTTGATTAATTATTTTTTTTAAATAACCTAATAATGCCGTTCTACAATTGTGATACGGTCAGATATAAATAAAATTATTATAACATATTCTGTTAATCTTAACCTTTCATTCGATTATTTTCCTTGCTACATTGAGTTTCTTTTATATTTCAGTATAAAACATTTTTTTTTCTACATGCTACTCTGTGCCTAAAAACCATTTTTATACTAGATCTCTACGAAAGAGATGCGATGAACAA
>JAAAKQ030015153.1:0-18101 GCA_010016005.3 Zanna intricata
TTTAGGTACAAGTAGTCCTTCGTGGCACAGACATTCGGTCTTATGCTCTAGGGCGACCGAATGGGGTGGTGACGGGAGAAATGCCAGCAAACTAACTAAAAACATGGCATTGGCTTAAAAGTTTGATATAAAATTGGTTTAAAAGTTTGCACATCCAGATAAAGTATGTTAGCTTGTACCTTCTCTGGCAAAAAAGGTCTATTGAATGTCAATATATGAGAAGCAGAAGGAAAAACCTCACAATTACTTTTTTACGTGCTTGCCATTGAGGGGGCATGTGGATAACGGAAGAGTTTTTGTTACACCTGCAAACATATCGACCCAGGCCTCGACATTGCTAGCTCTAAACGTTGTACGAGTATAAGTCCATTTATAAAATCATTTTCAAAAGTACATATACAATACTCAGACCCCGTTTAGTTATGTACTTTTGTACTACTGTTACCACCCTTGACATGGAATATACATGGTATAATTCAGATGTGAGGATTGTCTATCTAAGGGCATTGTTATTATTATTAAATATTATTATAACAATATTCATTATTGCAGGTAATTAAAATGAAATTTTATTAAATTTAATCCAATATGTAAATTATTACCAAGTTTAAGCTTATTGAAGCAAGCTCCAGTTGACCAAGAGTCAACAAATCAGGCAAATTGCAGTTTTCAGCCATTTCACAGAGCATCAGCAATTCTTCAACAGCAGATTGTCTTCTCTTCATACTAAAATAAAAGTTTAATTTCTATAAATTTTCTTTACATGTTTGTTTTTATATAAATTAATTCACCAAACCAGTTTTTGTAAAAATTTAAATGTGTATGCCGAATAAATACTTTAACCTTTTGATTCAAAGCTCGATAAGGATTTATAATGTGGCCTAATCGGTTTCCACTCACTAATTGAGTTGTCAACACTTTGTTGTCATACATGTTAGTGACCTTAATATCCAAAAGTAGAGCTTTCTTTCTTTATTATATCTGTCACCAATATTTTTCAACCATAAATTTTACATATAACTGTTTTAACATCTATTAAAAGATTAAATTATCATATTATTATCTATTAGAAGATTATGTAATATGTAATTTCCTTTGATATTAAACTGAGATATTTGCCTAGATTAATCTCAAAATCTACAAAGGCAATGAATGTTTCCTCACTGTTTAAAAAGTTAACTTCAACTGACAGGGCTAGATTATCACACTTACAATTTTGTTGAATTTGGTGGAGGCTTAGAAAGGATAAGAGATAATAGTTATAGAAAATTAAATATATTCTTAAAAAAAAGCAGTTTGAACACAGAAATATTTAATTTTCTATTAAAATTTTAGAGGGTCTAGGAAGGTGGCGCACCAAGGGACCTACTTCTATGACTATGTGATGTTAATGCTGATACAAACAGCACACTTCCTTTGTAATAGAGAATTGCTTGAATATTGCATATTTCAACATTTGTTTATTTGTAGGGCTAAGAGGAAGGAGACATTAATATTTCAGATAATATAATTATTTTTTAATTGCCCCTGAAGAATAAGAATTATTAATTGATGCAGAGAGGGTCTCCCTTAATCATGCCTGGGGATGCAGGTTTAACAGATCAAATTTGTATATTATATATATATATATATATATATATAAACTACATGAATTTCTAACCAGCTCATTTTAAATGCCTTTTGAAAAGAATGGTTTGAATATTTCAAACTTTGTTGATTCAGAAGACAAAATTTAGATAGCCTTGGAGACAAGGCACTTGAATTTCTTTTATACAATTAAGTTTTTGTTAAGTATTAATTTTTTTTCTATCAATGTTGGTTGTGTCATACAGTATTCTTATGATCTTTTGGTGAAGAAAGTTTTGAGTAATTAAATATAATTCTCATTTAGGAGCTAATAATTATGCACAAACAAAACATTTTTTGACTAAGGTTATAAAATATCAAAATTTCTTAATTTTGAGGTGTAAAAATTAAAAAATAGTAATTTTACAAAATGGATTCTCATATGATATTTTATTATGACCTTATTAATTGTATTTTATTATCTAAAGAAATTTATTTTATTAGCAGAATAATCTGTTACACTCCAGATGAACACCTAAACACAAATGTAATATTTAATTAGCGTATATAATATATGATTAAATTAATGTGTACAATACACAGTCATCATTGTTGCATCTTGTTTTGACAACATGAGAAATTGAAGTATTGAGTAACTGAGAAATTGAAGTACTATCTATGGAATGAATTAATATGGAGATCTTCATTTTAAATTGTTATCCTTTGTTATTTCTAAAATATAGAGCACATGATGTAGGGATGATCACTTTTCCAACTGAACTGCCAAACATTACTCAACAGATCAGAACATTGAAAAAATAGATTAAAATAGAAGAGGAGGAAATAAATGGCAACTGTGGGTTAAATCAAAGAAATAGATCAGTTAAACTTTCACAAATTTTGTGCAAGGACAGATACAGTACAGTAATGCAAAATAGTTTTTTTTTTTTTATGTAATTATTACAAACATGACTAGAAGATTTGCATAATAAATTCAATATATGAATAATATTTTCTAAATTTGTTTTATACATCTTACTTTTCTCCCTTTTTCAACTTTTATTATTTAAATGATGGATTTACAAGACTAAACATATTATATTTGCAATAACATAAAAATTATAGATTCTGTCATAATTTATTGAGGAGACATGAATTGTACAACATTGTATAAAAAGGTGATAATTTTTGTATCATTGTTGCTACATGCTCTACCTACAATTGAAATACATAGAAATTAATCTATCAGTCTGCGCCCAATTGAAAAAATTTTTTAAAGAGAGTGAGAGGAACACCTCAGGCTAGTGATTGTATTAACAGAGTGTTTATAAATTTAAGTATTTAAATTTTTTTTTAAATGCTGCCTGTTAATGGAACAGATCCTAAAATATTTTAGACTGAAGATTAATTCATTTCTTACATACTGGAGATAACACTGCGCCTTCATGTACAATGCCTTACAGACACCTTTTTTATCACTTTCTTCTCTACATTTCAGTTCATACTTCTGTAATTTGATAAGTGCAGAGTTATATTCCTCAGCAGCCATGTAACTTAAGGCAAGCTCATACATGGCACTATCATATTCACTAAATACTTTAGCAGGTGTAAGATTTTTTTGAAAAGCTGAAAAATTAATAAAATCAAATATACATATTCAATTAAACAATGAAAAAGAAAATATAAATTGATATTCACAATACTGACAATTCATAGTGTATGTAAAAATCTAAAAATGTCAAAAGAAAAGTCACATCATACTTTTGTAATTTGTTAAGTGCATTGTTATATTCTTCACCACCATGTAACTTGAGTAAGTTTATACATGGCACTATCACATTCACTAGATACTTTAGTAGGTAACAATCAAAATGCATTTTACAGTAATGTATACTTTCATCTACTTATCACAACCTATGCAATGCTAAGTATATGGAAAACACATTGTTACCTACTGCAATTACATTTTTTACAGTTGAGTAATCCAAGAACTAACAAAGACAATTTAGTTTAAAAAATAACATGCAAGACTAAAATTTTAGAGCTACACCAAACCAAAATTAACTTAAATTAACAATTAAAACTGCTTTCAACCACTCTTCCAAGCTTTTTCAATAACACTAAATAGTCTAATTTGTAAGACAGTCATACAAAGATATCATACAAAACTTATAATAAGCATATTCTATAATAATTTTTGTACAAACTATTTGTGTTGACTTCAGAACATCTCCTTTGTTGGGACAAGTTGTCCTGCAATCCTCAGATGTGTAATTTACAATCTACAATGTGACATCATGCTTCTTTTGAAACATTCATCACATAGCCAGTGTTCCAAAAACAAGTATTCAGGCTTCCTAAAATAGTATATCTAGTAAAACCTACTGGTTGAATTCATTGGTCTTTAATTTCATCAACAACAGTGTGTTCAACATTAAGCAGACTGCTCAGTTTGAAACTAAATTCTTTCCAGTTTATATTCAGATAAAAATTATTTTCCATAAGATGTTGAAAAGAAGTATTTACAAATTTAAAGGAACTTCTTGAAGAAAAATTTCAAAAGCTATTATTTCCTAACTAAGCTACTTTACCTTTATTCAATAAGGGCCTCAAAGTTTCTACTATTAATATATAACATAGTGTTTCTAAACTGTGTAGCTAAAACTTTATTAAGTGATTATTTATACAAAAAAAGAAAATTGTACCTAAACAAATTATTTGTCTGAAAATGCTTCATTTGCCATTTGTTTAATGAGTATTTTAATAAAATTTAACTAGCAACTTTAAAATTTCTTTTTTTTTTAAAAATAACACATACTATTTTTTAAGTGGTACTTATGTTTTCAAATTTAAAAAATGACAACAATGTAAATTTTTAAATCATTTTTAAGTATGAAAATTTTTCAAATTTTCTTTATTTAAAACAATCTTAAGTGCCCTAAACAATAACTTGATTCACTCTTTCATTCATAGACACAAATTCTAATTCAATGGAAAGCCTTGAAGTGAATAAAAATGATTGACCTATTTAGTTCCCTGTTACCTGAAATTGTCAGGAAAATTCCAAAATTAGGGTACAGCTCTCTGAAAAGGACATTTTCCACAAAAATGTTTTTGCAAATAGAAGAGTGGAGAGCAAACACGTTTTTGTTAGACAATTCCAGCCGTTCTTGAAATTACAATTCATATTTAGCAATATATCCTTGCTTGGGGGGGCCTTAGCCTCAGTGCCATTTTTTTTCACTAAAAAATTATGTAGTATATAAAGACTTACAAAATAATTATAGCTCAGCATCATCTAAGTCCCTGGGTGAAAATAAAGATAAAATTACTCAGTTTTGGCTGTAACCAGTAGGAAGCACAGTTTTGCAATACTTATAATAAAGAGGTCTCCAATTCAAAATCAATTAAAGTTTGCAAACATTACCAGTTCATTCCATAAATTATTTCAGCTTAGCCTACAAAATCATCTCTATTGTAGCACTGTCATAATATCTACTTGTATAACAATTGTTACTATAGATAAAGTCTTTAATTCTTAACTGTAGAGTAAAGAAAATTATGTTTGTTCTACCATAGCAACTCAATGGCTGAACAGATTGAGATGTATCACTCCACGTATGAATCCTTACATTACCATGAGTGGCTGCTAAATATATATCAGCACCCCAGAGGTACAAGACACTGTCACATTTTTATTTTTTGACAGGAGAATCGGTTGAAATTTTTTTACATGGTATTTTTATTTTTGTCACTTCCCAAAAGTTAATCCGATGAAACTGTGTTAACAAAACATATGTTACATGTATTTTAACAGCTGATTGCTACACCAAGTGTTTATTTTATATGAGCATAAAATATGCGGACTTGGTGTTTTGTACCCCCACATATTGTGATGCTTGTTTCATATTACGTAACGCACTATGTCCGTGTCTGGTAGGTGTAAAGGTAAGAAAAATAATAAAATGTTTGTAAACCAGTATTATTTATTAATAATAATAATGATAATGATAATAATGATAATGATAATAATGATTTATTAATTAATAATAATAATAATGAAATAATGCACATCCACCTATATTTAAAAACATTTGCTCTGTTAAACCCTGCTTACTTTGATTGAAGCTAAAATTGGAACTACACAATAAAAGTAAGATATAACGAAAGATATCGAATATTATTAAAATGATTACTATGATAATTTTTTTTTAAACAACTTTCAGGAATGTAAAAGTTACGAATTACAAAAGTTAAATGAATTTTAAAACACAAAATAAGGATAAGAAACATTATAAATTTTTTGAAATGAAATTTTAGTCTTCATTGCTGGATTCCAGAATATTGCTTTGGTTGTTTAAACTCTTATAAAAGTGATGACATTCACTCGGTAAAAATTATAATAAACAAATTAAGTTATTCTTAGTGGAAATTGGTTTGTAACTATTTTGAAGTATTGGTAAAAAATCTACACTAATAAGGGTATGGTCTTTTCTGTTATTGTGTTTTAAATTTATTTTGCAAAATTCACTGTTTTCATTAAATGTCGTCTTAAAATAGATCATTCCGAAATCATTTTGATGTGCCTCTAGATGTACACAGTGTGATATTAGAAATTTGTCTTTGCATCGGTTCTTCTATAAATAAAAGAAGATGAATAAGGTTGATTATACAGCGATTTTAAATTTTTAAAGTCATTTAATACCATGTTAAGAACTGTGATTTTGTCAGAGCACTGGCGAATAAACTGCTGCCAGTCCCAAGGTGTCAGTATAGTGAGCATATTCATTTTCTTCCGTTTTCTTTTAATAAGTGTATGGATATTATCAACATCCATGTGCGTATGATCTTTTAATAGAAATTTTTGGCTGATCTTCCTTATTTGTGGATATTTCTGTAAAATATGAAAACAGCACATAATAATTGATATATTCTTATTTTGTCCCCAGCAGTTATCTGACCACATTACTTCCTCAATTTCAGAATCCGGTATATTGTTACAACCCATTTCAAAACTGCTGACACCAATTCATTACCTCCTCGGCTGGCTTTAGACTCATCCCACATAATGCACGATGCAGACTCATTTGAACTGTCATAGATGACGTAGTTGAAAGTCCACAACTTCCTTTGTAAAAACTTACAGAATTTGTAAGTAATGGAGTTGCTAGACACTTTTATAAATCTATTGTCAAAATTTTGTCTGGTATTACTTTTTGCTGCCTTTGTTTCTTTTGATTTCGTATTGTACCTCATTTTCGAATCGGACAAGTGAGCAACATTTTCGATATGCTCCTTCTCTGAAGGAGACATCTCACCCTTTATCTTTGCGATATACGTGTCACATGTATCTGCAGAAGAGGGTTTAAAAGATAAATGAAAATTTTTGTTAAAAATATCTTTATACAGCCATTTTTTAGCCACATCTTCTCCTATTTTTTCTTCTGAACAGTGCTCTAAATATAAAAAATACATTCTTTTTGGATTTAAGTCAGAATTCAAATATTTTCTTGCTGTCTTTTCACACCTGTAATGCGATTCATAGGCCGGAAAAACTCTATATGCTTTATTACATTGTGTATCACCTAATCAAGTGTCTTTGTGGAAGGAGTGTGCTTTCCTCGTTGATCTGTTTTTATTAAACCACTATGATCTTTGTTTTTTATAATATTAAAAACGAGTGTTAGATATCACTAACTATTTAAAAACATTACTTTGCATATTCTTATTTTATTACCTTCAACCGTAAAGTGATAAAGTATTTTCCTTTGATTTTTCTCCATTCTTACTTCTACTTAGTTCAGTAGGTTTTATTTCCAAACATGATTTGATATACTGCCTTTTAACATCATGAGGTTTATCGTAATCCCAAAATGAATCAAAAATATTTCTTTCAAAAATTTTCTGAAATTTTGTTAAAACATTTCATGCAACAGGAACAAGATGGTTTAATTAATTTTACTGCTACATTTTCCCCCTCTTGCTAATGTAGGCATCACCTGAGAGATGCTTTACTTTAAATCTTTATGTGCTTTATGTACACATAGCACGAAGAATCCATTTATAATACAGATGTACACAACTTCACGTCCATATAGTGTTGTTTACCCCTATACGAAAAGTCACTTGGTGTTATTTTAACATTGTTTATCTTGGTTACCATTCATAATATAACAGAATGCCATGTACCACTAAAAAGAGCATAAAGTGTTAATACACGTTACGTTTAAACCTAAATTTAGATAAAATTGGACATAGTGTTGTGTACCTCCTTTTTTTTTTCCTCCTTTTTTCAAAAAAATTTGAAAAAAATTATACTATATACAAAATTGTCCCCCACATGCTCTTCAATTATCCTATATTAACAGCAGAGTTTTCTCAGCACTTGTGTTTTTTAATATTTAGATTGATGGTATCTTTAAAAAACGTGAGGTAATTATTACAGTTTTTCTCTTTACACATTAACAAAGGGGTCTTGAAATACTGTTTGATTGAAAGGTACAGATCTTACATCTCAAGGAACTGGCTGCTGTGACAAATCCATCAAATAGAATATGTTATGTTATACTTGTGTTTGCAAACAGAGTAAAAGTCTAATTTAAAAAAAATGATAATAATAATAAAACAATGCAATTAAAATAAAGTTATCATAAATAATCCAGCAAAATTTTCATAGAGTACTGTTTGAAATCAGTAAGTACGGTTAATGGCATGTTAGTTTTTTTCATCTTAGTTATGATCTTTGTCGATATTTGATCCACAAAGGTGCTCATGTGTGCAAGGTCCAAGGTACTCTTTTAACTTAAAACATCCCTCACTTTGTGCAGAAGAAAGATCATAGTGTTTGCTTATTGGGATACATTTGGTGAAAAACAGCCTCTCTGCAGAAAAATTTGATTCCCTGACTGCAATTCCATGTCTTTATTTTAGATGTATATTGACTAATTTATCAATTAATTGTGTAATAGGAAAAACATCCAAATCCGAAATTGGATGTTTAATTTCAATGTTTAATTCTTTTTTTAAATTTTATTATCTCACTTTTTTTATGATAGCTTAATAGCTGAAATAAAAAAGTAAATCTTATCAAATTAAAGGAACCTCTTTTACAAGACATCACTTTTGAACCCTTACATCACCAATGGATTCAAATATTTAAATATTTACAATGATTGTTAAAAAAAAAAGTCTGAGATCTCTTAGAATTTTTCTTCATACTGAAAGAAAGAAAAATTAGTTAAAGTTATTTCTTTAGATTTACTCTATTAACACTTAGGTAAATAGGTTATTTTAGGTTTATGAAATAATATTTAAACAGACCGTATCATTTCGTTCACAATAAAATAATATTTTACATAGCAAAGAAAATTTGATGGAGTAAATAATTACAGAGATATCTCAGTATGAAGCAAAAATGTAATAATTCATAGTTACCAAGTTTAAGAAAACCTTCTGCTTGTAATAATAACTTAATTGACAAATATGGATTCTTTATTCTTAGTTCTTTTGCTAAATTCTTACAAATTTTATTCAGGTAAAAGCATGCTTGTGAATGAAGGTCTGCATCAAATTCATTCAACTGCAGGAGATCTATTCCATCAATCTCAATATTCTTGCTCATTTTTCTCACTATGTTGAACTGCTTCAAAGCTTCTATTTGAAGTCCCACTAAGACAATAGAAAACAAAAAAAAATTGACAAACTATCAAAAAAAATTTAATTAGCCTTTTTTCTACCTTGTATTTTATTTCTATTCATATTTAAAAGAATGTCTATTACTCAATAAAAAATATGTACTAATTAATTAGTATCATTGTACTTGGCAGTAGAAGTTAATGTTCAGAATAATGATATCCCATAATGATATCCCACATTTGACATTAGGGATTAGTTGTACAGCTAGGTAAGTATTCTTCAAGGGAGTAAATCACACCCACATGGCAAGATGGAGAATATAGCTATCATACTTCCCCTTTCAGTTATTACATTTTCTTCAATGTGCAATTAAGTTATTACATTCCTTACCATTCTATAGATCTGCTGAGAGGCCAGGCTGCAGTCATCATCAACTAAACATGTTATCCAATCAGCGTTTACTATGATCATCATTTATGTTTTCTTTAGTATTCCCAACTAATTTCCTTATTAAATCTAGTAACATTTATTTTATTTAAGAAGACAAAACTAACTGGATAATACTTGTCCTCCAATTTTAGGATATGTGTTAAGACAGTCAAATCTCCAAGTTTGTATCAGCACTAACCAGTTTCTAGTACACAATCTATATTCACTATTGATAATATGTAAATAACTTTAACAATATAAAATTAAATTTGATACTATACTTGAAAAGTATTAAAGTAATTTGATACTTTAATTTATATTCACATTTTTTGATTAAAAGAAAAAAATTAATATAAAGTTAATTTATTATTCAAACATAATATTAACATTATGTTGTAGTTACAATAAGATGAATACTCTTTTGAATGTTAGCAGAAGAAGACAAATTGAACTTAGTTGTTCAAAACAACTAGACGACTACTCTATTTACAAAATAATAACAAAAAAAAAAATTATAAAAGAATATAATTGTTTGCAAAAAAAAAAAAAAGTAGCTCATTATGTTAGCAATTCTCCAGATATATGTCAAAAAATTATTTACCCTCCTTACATTTTTTAAAATCTTTTTACTCAGGAACTCACGAGACAATAAATTTACACAAGTGTCTTCTTATTATCTAAAAGTGCATGAAATATGTAAAAGAATGGTAACAATTTAAACAAAATTTAAAAAAATTTACTTAAAAAAAGTTTTACTTCAGAGATTCAGAAGTTTAGCTTAAAATAATTCATCAACATCCTTCATATGGCAGCATTTCAGATTTTTTAATTTTTTTTATTATTAATTTACCATACAGGCTTGAAGCTTGTGCATGAAGGTGTGAAATGGAAATTTTTGTATGTATTGAAAACACCTGATCAGGATTTGAACCTAGGACTTCTGATGAAAGGCTGAGACACTACTACTTCACCACAGATTATTATGAAAAACGAGTTTTCCAACTGTAGGAAAAATAAAATAAACCTGCATGTAGGCTCAAACTCAACCTAATCAATATGTCACTCTGTTTTTCTGTTCCAAAAATTGAAACCCTAAGCGAAAAAAAAAATGCCTTGACAGAAATTACAGATTTCATAACATTTTTTACAAAAACTACACAAAATATTAATTAGAGAGGATGTACTTGTCCAATTTGATACTCGGCAAAAACTTTGATAACCACAATTATTGTATGAACTCTCTTAGCAAAATATATTCTCTTAGCAAGATATCAGCATAGGGGATCCTCATATTTTGTCATGTACTGGGACAAGTATGGATTCTTTTCAAATTATAAACTAGATTTTCAAGTAATAAAAAATCAAACAAAAATTCTGTAGGGAAATGAAAATAAATGAAAAAGCAATGCTTTTTGAAATTATATATTTAGAGGAAAGATGAAGTACTCTCAATTAATTGGTAATTAAATAATTAATTAGCTTTACTTGGTCTTGCTAATTATGCAAGATTTACAACTATTTTGTCATTTAGTAAATTCTTATTTAGCTAAACAATAAGTTGACATAGTGCACTATTTATTAGGCAAGAATTGAGTATTACTAAGGTACCAACTGAGCACTTCAATGATAACAGTCATTAAAGTGACATCTTTTAGACATTTTTTTTTACAAAAAATAAACTAACCCTTCAAACCAAGGCACGTGATGTAAATTTCTGTTTTAAGTAAGAAATAGGCTGGGAGCTACAGGAGGGGCCCATGCAGAAGAAATAGAGGAGTATTCCTTCTTTTAGCCATAAGAATCTTGGCAATGACACAGAATAAAATAAAATTTACAGTCTAAAAATTTACAAAGTAGTACATTTAAAAAAATTTACTAATTATTAATAAAAATTAAAAAGCTTCAAAAGCTATTGAAATGAATACAAACTCTTTTTTGTTAGAAACTGAGCATAAGTGAAACGAATATAAGCCTCTCTCTTTCTGCTTGCTTTAATTGATTTAACTACTCTTATACTCATTTTAAATAAAAAGTCTGATACCCAGTACCAGCAACTTTTTCGAAGTGCAGTAAAAACTGCAATAAAAAGCCAAGAACCTAATTCCAATAATCTTCTACCTGAAAAAAAGGAAAAAAAAACATGGTTATGTTTCTCTTAAAGGCACCAGATTGCTGCGGCTTATTATCTACTGATATTGAGTAGTTAATAATTGTAAAGATATTCTCAATTTCTAGCCAAGCTCATAAACTACAGTGTCATCATATAACTTCCAGAGAGAAAACTGTTAATTTCATTAACAAGTAGGATGATATAAAATTGTTTATACCTATATAACTTCTGCTTTCTTCTCTGCTTAAAAAAATTCATTAGTTACCTAAGTAAAAAAAGAAGACAATTTAAAAATACGATATGCTGTTTTTAATTAGAACATTACATCCAGTGCATGGAAACAGAATTATATGTTAATAATCTTAGTCTTTATCTCTATTTCATTCTAAAAATACTACATCCATAGAAATTTCTATGGTAATAGTAAAACAAAATACTCATAAAAACAAAACATATTTAATTCAGTGACTTCCCTTTAAAGTAGGTAACTTCTGATGTCACTCTTATTCCATAATGTTTTCATTATTAGTATATGATGACATGATATAGTTTTATAACTGATTGTTTCTGTTGTTGGAACCATTTTTCAAAGCCATTTTAGTGGGCATCTTAAGAAGACTTAAGATGCCCGCTAACTTCTTTTGTTCCCTTCTCTGTTTTCAAATCTCTTTCCTTTAAGTGGAATTTTAAGCTTAGAAAGAGCAAAAAAAAAAAAAAAAAAAAAAATACTGGAAGCTATATCTGCTGAATAAAGAATATTTATTTAAACAGATATTGATGACATATCAGCGAATTCAGTTAGAAAATAAAGCATAAGTTATAAAACAGATATATAATTCATTTACGATTAAATTAAGAAAATTCTCACAAAATTTAGATTTTTGGTAATGTATTTTAATTTTGGTTATTTTAAGTAGTCTTACCAACTTTACAGAAAGTAAGGACTCTTTTAAAAAAATTATTTTAAAACATACTATGGTAAATTTTTTAATTTCATGTTTTTGAAATTGTTGGATAACATTTAATTCTCCAACACATATAAAACTTTATAACCATACTAAATTAATAACTACTTTAAATATTTATGGATAACTAAATTTAATTCTCCTACATAATAATTAAACTGGGTGTTTAATACTTACAAGTGATTTTTTTTTTTTTACATATCTATTCATTTTTTCCTCAAGGCTATTTTAATACAATAAAATATTACATACAGATTGGATAGATCAGTCCAAATTAACCTAAATTTTGGACTACTGAAATCTACCTAACTTGTATGTACCATTAAAAAGCCAACTGCTGCTTAAAAATATATCAATATCTAAAAAGTAATAAATATAATTTTGTGATTCTTACTATTGCATGGGCTATTTATATCTGACTGAATGCTTATTTAATTTTAATTTGTGTTTAAAATATAACATGTTGAATTGTATAACGTAAAAGAATTTTATAACAATTTATAATGACTACTGACCTTTTCTTCGAGCATGTTCTGCTTCCTGTAATCCAGAAACAATTACATCAAGGAGAGGCTTCTCCTTTGAAAGCCTGGGCCAATTTTCAAAATCTGCTACATTATCTGGACGAGAGCGAAACTCAGACTCGATATCTAAAAGACCTTGTAAGTACTTTGCTGAAGCAGGAAAGCCTTGTTCAATGAGATCAAGCACTTTGGATCCCTTTGATTTAATTTCTGTGCTAGTCCACAACAAAGATCATACAAATTATGTTTAATTAGATAAATTATTCATTAAATATAAGCTAACAATTATTAAAATGATAGATAATTTATACATATATATATATATATATATCATTAGACAGACTGAAAAACCTTCCAAGAGTGGTGAAATCTCATTATGGATTCTGACATTCATAGGGCATGTTCTGATAGAAGTGTGAAATTCTGCCCAGATAACTTTTACATTTTAAAAAATATAACTCAGCCCCTATTACTTTTAAAACATTTTAATCAGGATGAAGCTGGATTAAGAGCAAATTTTATAGGTCTTATATATTTTATGATCTAAATTCCTGAAAATGATGGAAAAAACCTGGACTTCCCTTTTAAACACCTACAAAAAAAAAGGTTATTTATTAATCCATTCTCAAAAGGATCAAATGCTTATTATTGCAATCAATTTTGTTAACTTTTACACCAGAGAACCAGTCAATTATAAAGACTGATTCTCAAGATCCCAAAAATAATTAAAATAACTGTTAAGATAATTATTATTGTATTTTCTGCTAAGAACACTATGATTTCTAAGTTGACTATTGTTTTTTTCTTAATAAAAGAATGAAGCTAAGATAGTTAAACAGTACTCAACATAGAAAACATCAATTGCATTAAATTCCACATTTGTTACAGCGTGAGTTACATGTGAAAAGTAAAGTCTGCTTACAGGCCTGAAGTGTGCTATAAGTTACATATCTTCTCATGCAGCCAGTAGAAGATGGTATAGTTCCTTTGATAACTAATGGAATTACACAGAAATGGAGAGTAATCTAAATCCCAGCATTTTAAACACTCCCAGATGTGATTTTCCTTCCTTGTGATTTTTACATGTAGAACACAAAAGGCCATGTAAAAAACTATATTCAATTCAAGAATACATATGCAGTAAGCCTAGAGAATATAAAAAATAACATGTATGTCAATATTGTTTTCCCCTAAGGGGGTTGGGATGTATGTCAATATCTGCTGGGTTAGCCCAAGAAATTCCTGCTAGTGATTGAGCCGACCTCGCTGTGAAGGTAGTTTGGGCTCAGAAAATCTTTGTGAAGCATGTAACCAGTTCTGATAAAATGCATTTCATTTCATGAAATGTCAATCGAGAGATATGAAGTGAAGTGAATGGTTGATTGTAGTTGTAAATAACCTGTGGCCCATAAAAACTATTGTATTATAGCAGAAATTATCAGTAGTTATGGGGCAGTCATTGTGAAGTTGTCTATGTCAATTGCACAACTGACAGAAACTCAAATGTCATTGTTTTAGTTTTTTTTTTGAGTGTAATCTTCATGTGAATATCTAGAAACCAAGTACTAAATTTTTAAATTCTACCTTGAAAGATAGGGAAGAAAGATAAAAAAAATTTGAACAATGATTATAAATTTTACCAATCCCGATTAGACTGATAAATGTTGTCAGTCGATTTAATTCAATATATACATGTCATGTATATATTCAGTAGATTTGAGGCTTGCAAATACTCTTCAGATAAACGTTTAAAAACAATTTTTGGTTTCTTTTTAATTCCAATATTTTTAAGAGGTGCAAAATATATGAAACTGGCTCAACCAACACAGCCATTACTACCATTTGTACATGTGTGACTGGCTGTACCTACCTCCGGTTACATTACCTGTCCAGTTGATTAAAAAACATAAAATAAAAAGAATGGCTGCTGTGGAAAATGCAAGTAACTTTAGGCAACAAGACCTACATTTATTAAAGAATGATACAACTGTTTTCAAACTGGCTGAATACTAATTAGATGAGACTGAACACCATAATTGGTAAGGCATCAACAGCTTTAATCCAAATGTTAACATGCACACTTTGATCAAGGAAAATTGTTGGCCAAGTAAATGCAAATGATATAAGGATTAGATAGTTCTGTACATACAGTTTTAATTGAAAATGTTGGTATGAAATAGGTAGCTGCAAAATTTGTGTCAAAGCTGCTATTGTTTGAAAAAGATATTAATTTTGAGGTTTCATATGACATGCTGGAGTGCACTACAGTGGTCCTAACATCCTTAAGACTAATAACTGGTGATGAATGTTGTGAATACCAGCAACCAATCCAGATACTGAAGGTAAACAATCACAGGGGAAGTCACCATCAACCCCAAGAATGAAGAAAGCAAGATCAGAAGGTAATAAAGTGAAAGTGTGCTGACTTTTTTTTTTTTTTTTCAACTAATAAGGAGTTGTAAAATTACAAATACACACCAAAAGTCCAATAAATAATACTATTTAGAGTTGTTGCATTGTCTTTATGATGCAGTTTGACACAAGAAAGAAGCCCTGAGATAATAATCATAGTGGCAATTTTATCATAATAATGCACCTGTACATTTGTCATGATAATTTAGGATTCCTTAGTCAATAATAGATTCCTCTGATTCCCCCGGGTTCTAACTAGATGTGGCTCCTTTCTGGTGTTCCCAAAGCAAAAGATGCTGCTGACAAAAGCTCTAATTTGAAAGATGGGAGGGCAGACATAATAAGAACTGCTATGGATAAACTAGTTACCATTCCAAAAGAAGACTACAAAAAATATTTCCAGTGATGAAAAGACCTCTAATTTAGATTATGTAGTATTTTGAGGGAGATTATGATTGGAAACCACTAAGGGCTTATTTTTTTACAGCCTCTGATCAAATATCATATATATATATATATATATATATATATATAATAAAACCACTTATACAGTATAAAAAGAATGTAATTGTGTGATACTATGAGTGTAGATTTCTGAAGATTAAACCATTACATTATCTGCCATGGTAGAGGTATAAGTTCATTGACAAAGCCAATCTAGTTGATATTTTAAATTTTAACGTAATCCTTTCAGGCTCTAGTAGTACTAAGTACTTTTTAGTTTTATTTCTTTGTAAGTAGGGGTCACAGAATTTTTTTGTTGTTTAAATATTCGTAACTATGTTGAAAATTATCTATTTGTATTACAGTATTTGACCAAATTATGGAAAAAATATTTTTCTATTTTTTAGGCCTAAAAATGTGTGCAGATATATCTGCCAATGTCAGAACTAAACACCAACCTTGCAGATTTCTCATCCACTAGCCTGAATTAAACAACTAATAAGCAGATAGTTCTTATAAATTCTGATAACTCACACAAAATTCTTGTACACATAATAATGAAAATATGAAATTCATAAAATAAAAAAAAAAAAAACTTGATTTCATGCTGAAAAAGTAAATTATTTATTTTCTTTTTCTTGTAGAAATCTTCAAAACATTTGTATGAGTAAAGGTATGGCTTCCTTGAAAAAGTCTTACAAAGTAGAAAAAGTATTTTTTTCTGATTTTATGTTTTCAGCAAACACGGTATCAGCGAGAACCTTTTTCCGATTTTTCCATGAGATGTTTACTGTTGTTTTATCATTGGATGTTACACAGTCTTTCCTGCTTTTTCCTGAAAACCATGGCTAAGGTTTGCACCTTGTTCCAAACAAATCTTCAATAAAACTTCGCCAGGTAACTTTATGGGAGAAAGATATGTTTGGGCCTTCTGTATGTTTATTTTGTAGAGAGCATAAGAACTGATGACTTGACACCTCTTAACGGTCAAAAGAATAATTTTTGATTAACATTTCCTCATAAACATATAAACTGGTAATTTGAAATATAGTGGTCACTACTATTTACTCTCTACCACATATTTTGTGAATTCAACCATCATGAAAGATTTACGTTTTGCCGATTGGTTTCTGTGGCTATTTGAGACATCCACGACATTGTTTCTGCCAACTTTATGTTTAGAGGTAAGGATTTTTTATAAGTCTTTTATCCTTCCATCACCATAAATCCAGAATCTTCTTTCTGCAATCCAAGTCACTGCACTTTTTTGATGGACAACAGCAGGTAGTCCAGTTTTATTAAGCATTAGAGTACTAGTTACACACATCTTTTTCTATGAACTATTATAGTACCTGTCCAGAAATATAAGGTGGCCCCTTTGGTAGGAGAAAGGGATTGGCTTCATCTTTAATCAATAAATTACAAAAATTTTTAACTGCCAGAGTTGTTTTTAGTAACCCTTGGTTATGATTATTGTCTTCTTGTTTATCATAATCAAATTGAAAATTGTAAATACGGGTAGAGCTCTATTCATGATATCATATCACAAAAAATTTCCATGTATTTTCTTAGGACTGTAAACTTTAAAATTAATTTTTTCTTTAAAAAAGATTGTGCTTTCATCCAAGGACACAACAGAGTATAGAATATTTGACATTGTTATCTGATGAAGTGAACCTATCATGAGCGAATGATTCGTATTTAGCACGATATCGACTTCCCTACGGTAATTTTTAACAATATTTTCACGGCCGCCAATTAAAGTGATTCGCAAATAACCAACACGATATGAAACTTCTTCACAATAATTTATTTAACACAACAACAAACAAACATACACTTACAACGCTTAACAAAATCTGCAAGAAACAATTTTAAACTTCGCTGAGCATAACACATCGAACACGTCACACGATGAACCATCAATACTGAACCAATTCACAACTGAACCGACACACGGGCTTCTCAACCCGTTTGTATACTGTTAACCGTTTTTCTAGAAATAAGTAGAAGATT
>JAAAKQ030015197.1:0-18099 GCA_010016005.3 Zanna intricata
CAAGAGTGCCCTGGGTCGGAGTACTTCCGAGGACGCATGGGGGCCCCTTGAGGGTTCAGAGGGTCGCGCACGGGGGATTCTTAAGGGACCCCAAGACAGGGAGGGGGCAGGGTAACCTGCTGCCACGACATTCCGCGGCGACTGAGTTATGCCTAACGGTGGGTCCAGTTGCCCCGGCAGTGTTTAAAAAAAAAAGTCTATAGTTGACAAAAACCTAGGGATATCTGGGAAGAAATAATTACCATAAATTTTTGTGTTTGCAGAGGGGGGGGTTACCCAAAAGTAACCGGAATCTCATTGTGCTCGGCAGAGTTGCTGTAGTATGCAGTTCTTCTGCTTGGAGAGCGCCAAGTGACTTTTTCCATGACAGCCTGTCAAGCAGCATCACCTGGATAGATTATATCTGTCCTCTGAAAAATTTTTTTTTATGAAAGCTATTTTACCTGTCCTTGTTTTTTGTCATGGTGAACTTTAATTAACAGTGCACACCCATGAAGTTTTGTTTCCTGCTTGGAGAAGAAAACTCCACAGAAAGCATTGTTATGTAAATGGCTTATCAGGATATCTCTAAGGGAAAAATCTTAAATTACAAAATTTGTTCATGTTTCAAAAAAGGTGAAGTATTGATCGATGACCAACATCATTCAGTATGGCCTTCAACTTCCAGAATGGGCAAAAATGTGAAAACAATTTGCACAATTATGCTTGAAGACTGACAGTGTACTAATTGAAGAAATCGTTGAGAAGTTTCTGGAGTAAGTTGGAATGTGGTTCAGTGAATTTTATCAGAAGATTTGGGGATGAGAAGGGATTGCAAAGTTTATGCCTTTGCTGCTGACTGCTCAGAAAAAAGAGGCTCATGGAAGCATGCTATGCTTTGAAAGAACAGTCCTAGACCATTCCAGATTTCTTTCTCACAATCATTACTGGAGATAAATCATGATTCTATTGTTACATTACCAAAACCAAATAACAGTAAAACCAATGAAAGACGCAATGTCAATGGTGCCTTGTCAGAAGTAAAGTTTGTGTCAAGTGGAGTCAAACATTAGGAAATGCTAATGTTTTTTGGTAAAATTTGGTTTTTTGATGCAAAAGGTACATTCAAAATTTGTTCCACCAGTTCAAACTGTTAACCAGGGTTTTTACTTGAACATTATGCAATAGTATACAACAAAAAAGGCCTATCTGTGGCAAACGAGCAATGTCTCGCACAGCTTTCTCTGTCGCCAGTTTTTAACGAAAAAACCATGACTCCCTTTGCCCCAACCCCTTATTGAAGGTTTTTTTTTTTTAAAAAAATTCTGGTAATTTTGGGTACCACTCATACTCATTATTTGCAGCCAGGTCCTGCTTCAAGTAATATTGTGTTGCCTGAGCTAATTTAACTCCCTTCATCTATGTGTGTGAAACTAGAAATGTTTGGTTCATTTTGTTACTTGAATAAGTAATCTTTCAATAATATGATTATTAGTTATCAAAATGGTTACTGTACTTACTGCCATCATGATCTTGTTGACAGCTGTTCAGAATAATGTGTGCGTGTATCCCAAGTTTTTACCCCAGGTTCTCAAGCCAAGAAGCTTCTAGCAGAGCCATGTTTTTCAAGACTTTCTTTATAAAAGGAATTATTAAATTTCATTAGTAGCAAGCATTTTATTTAAATAATATGGCCAAAATACTCAGGTTTATGTCTTTTTTAATCTCAACCAATTTCCATGATTTTTAAAAATTTGAATGAGTAAAATATCATTATTGATCCTATTACATTTCTTTGTTAAATCATCAGTAAACCCACTTTTCAAATGTTCAAGATATTTAAACATTACTTTTGGGATTGACCATGCCTTTATACCATTTAACAGGACTAGTATGACTTTCTTTTTATTCTTGGTTCCAGTTATTATTACGACTGACGAAAACTTTTTCATTATGCAGATCCCCCTTGCTTGTTGAATTCACCCATTTTAATTTAAACAGAGGGATTCTGGTTCAATTTCATGTTGCAACCTTTAACTTTTTTTTTTTTTTTTTAACCTCCGGAACCACAACTAAGTATATCTTCAGAGGGATGAGATGAATGAATTGTAGCATGTGTGAAAAATGCCATGCCTGACCAGGATTCGAACCCGGGACCTCCCACTCCGGGATGAACGGCCGAGACGCTACCACTCGGCCATGAATGCCGGCTCATGTTGCAACCTGGATGCTGTTTATCTTACTAATCATGATTACTTAAATGTTTCTAGTATTAATTTTTAATTAAATTGTTCACATGTAGTATTGATAAATAAAAAAAAAAAAAAAAAAAGATATCTTCACTGTAATTAGCAATGACTGCAGTATTGTCATTATATTCAATCATACACACTATTGATGTGATTTAATAATATTTTAATTGAATTAGCAGTAACTAAAGTATTGTCAGTATATTTATATAATTTTCATGTTTATATTGATAATCACCAATTCAGCGGCCGTAGCAAGAACTTCGTTAGAAATATCCTACAAATACAGGTTAGTTAGAAAAAGAGAGAAGATATAACCCTGATGAAAATCTCTTAATGTTTATTAGATCTGTTGATGTATTAGCATTACAGTAGATTTATCCTGTTGTAAATTAATCATTATATCACCCTTATCATTGAATCCAAATGATTTTAGAATCTGCCAAATTTCTCATAATGTATTTCTTTTTTCAATGTCAAACATAATTGAATGAAAAAAACTAGGAAGTGAAAGTAATTTTTTTCTCAAAATATTTAAATTAACATGTAAAATAACTATACTCATCTGTTAATATATAAATCTTTTTGTTAATAACCCCAAAAAAACTTGTTTCTTTAATTAGTTTTTAAGTTCATTCATAAAACATTTACGTAAGCAATCTATATTGTAATTAATAACAATATTTTACATTTATTTTTGCATAGAAAAATGTTTTGGTAGATTCAGTTTGCAAATTATAGTCTGCAAGTAGTTTGTAATTGATCTTATCTATTTACCAAGGCAATTTATTTTTTAATTATTAAAAAAAAGGAACTAATTGCATGTAGAAATTTTTTTTGTAGGGAGTCTTGCATCATCCATAAAAGGTTTATACATTTATTTTATTACAAAATATTTCAATTAATGATCTATTCATATATCTAGTACGTTAACTTATTTGCTATTCTTATTGGAACTTTTTTTTATGTTTCAGGCAACCGTTCACATTGATGACTCAGGAAGTTGTAGAGGCTACATGTCAATGCCTTCTGGCGCAGACAGAGGATGTCATTAGGGTGGAGCAGGCACAGCGACTAATCTTGGAGGAATTCGGTCGTTGCCTAGTGCAAATAATAGACTGTGCCTCTAAAGCTTCTCAACCACCCACGTAACAGATCATCTTAATTCCTCATTATTTATTATATTGGAGTACAAAGACATTAGTTGAAATGAAATGTTATTACAATATGTTGTGATATTTTGGACATATGTTTTTACCTCAGTATATTTTTTGCCATGAATTTTATCGAATGATAAATGTATAATTAGATATTTATAATATATTAATGGGGTCAGGCCCTCCTTGTAGCTGTTATGTTATAAATTATATTTTATTAGTTTTGTAGGTTTTAAAAAATATATTAGCCTACAGCTTTATTTTTCAAGAATGTTTGAAAATATTGCATTTTGTACCATATCAGATAGTAGTCATTGAAGTTTTAATCATAGTTAAAATAATGTATATTTTTTACGTGTGTATTACAGTAATTATTAATTTTATTGTATTAATTTATAAACTACTGGAATTAGTTTGGTTATTTTAGATTTGAATTTAATTGTAATATTTCATGTGATTGCTGTTCTGTAATTGATGTTTAAATTTATAACGTGGTATATTCAATTTGATTTTGCTATTCGTGCATATAGCTGTAATGCTTTCTTATTTTTTAATGCAATTACATATGTTTTTATTAGTTTTGTGGTTTTATTTTTAACTTTTGTTATGATTTTAAGGAAGTAAAATATCTATTTGGTGGTTCTCCAGGCTTTCTGCTGTTCATCTTAATCTAAGCAAAAGGTTTGTTCTATAATTCAGACTGATTAGTTTGTATATAATTGCATACCTTTTAGAATAGCTAAAAGATTTTACCTAGCATTTATATTTTTTTTTACCATGTTTGCTCATAAAATAATTTTAGGAAGTGCATTCACATCTATGCAAATAGTTAAAACATTTTTTTTTCTTTAAAAATTATAAATGTTGAAAAGACTTATATAGATTCCATTGTTATGTGTCTATTATTTCCATTTTACTTAAATGTTTGTGCTGGATGTCTAGATTGCATTTTGGTTTTTATTGATTAGTAGTATCAAATGTAAACTAATATAAAATAGGATTTAACAAAACTAACACATATTTTTCCTCACAAAATACCATTAATTTTCATATGTCAAAATTTTAGACTTCCATATTAATTTTTTCTATTGAAATATTTTCTCAAATTGTATCATCCTCTGAATCATTCAGAATTACTTTAAATTAATGAGCAGGGCTGGGTGTTTCAACTAAGCATGATACATTTATCTTACACAAATATTACAAATAAATGTATGTATAAGATAAATCCTAAACTAAAACTCCTTTTACTATGAAAACTATATCGCAGTAAAAATTTCCCAACCATCATAAATAGAGTGCTGCAACCATTCTAAGGTGACTTTTGGTAACACAAAAATTCAGAAGTTAAGATTACTTAAAAACAAATAGTTTCTAGAATTATACTATTCACATCCTTAAAATTACCTTTTTGATACTGTATTGCTAATTTAGTTGATCACTAATGCATGCTAGGAAAGGAATTTGCCCTTCGTAAAGTGTATATGTCACTTTTGTTAGGGAGTTTGAAGGGAAAATGAGCAATAAACTAAATATTTGCATTTACTCGCTTATAATTAAATACTGTAAATGATGGCTTTAATTTGTTTTAAATGTCTGCAGTTGAAGTAAAAGCTTAGAAATATAATAACTAAATTTTGTTATACATATTTATATATTTCTGTTTACTGCTGGTAAATTTTTCATTTTATTGTTTTTGTAGATGAGACCATATTTCAAAACCAGAATTTCCCAGTACCTGTAAAACATTCTCCTAAGTTTATAATGCGACATCAATGAGCTTTGCTTTACATTAGGTTCCAACTATCTGAAGCATTAAAAAAGAAGTTTTTATTAGATAATATTGTATTTTAACAAGTTATTAATATTTTATGCAAGTGTGAGTTAATTTGAATTTAGCTCTGTGTTTTGAGTCATTTACAGATTATCATGACTTAGTGAAATATTTTCTCTGATTTTAATTTTTTGTTTCTTTAAAAAATGTACAATTTTTTATTTAAAAAAAAAAAAGTGGAAAATTTTGTAAACAATTAAATTATGTATTAAATTAGTCTAGAATATTTTAAAACTTAATAAAGTTTGAAAGTAATTTTTTTTTTTTTTCATTAGTGTTAAAATAAATTTTTTAGTAACATGTAGTTAAAATTATTGTTTACAGTACTGCATTTATTTATTATATATAATTTTTTTTTTTTTTATAATCTTTTGTATAAGATCATTTCTGTAAGAACAACTAAATTTATTATGATAGGTGTAAATTATAAATTGTAGATATTATAAAAAAAAAAGCCTTGTAATGATATACTTATTAAAGAAAAATTGACAAATCAGGTTTCAAGAATTAAATATGTTCTTAAATAAAATTTTTTTGAAGTAGATCTTTTTTTAGGTGCCATGTAAATTTGATTTAAAAATGCCAATATATATATACATTCAAGAGATAATATGCACCAAAACACAGTTACAGAAAACTTAAAAAAAAAAACTAATAACAATAGTTGACTTTCGCAGTTTCTCAAATAATCAGTTAAAATGACATAAAAGAAATAAAAACTTAAAAATAAAGAAAACAAACACACTAACCACAAAATTTTATGGTTGAATTTATTAGAATGGTTGTTTATTTATACACCATTGTAGAATTGTATACTGACTGATGATGTGGCATCAGCGAAAGCAGACTATTGGCATTAGTTTTTTTTTTTTAGGTTTTCTGTTAAAGTGTTTTGGTGGTTGTTATATTAGCACAGTAATCAATATATTGATGAGCTATTTGAATTAAAAAAAAAAAAAATTATATACATATTTATTTACTTAAATTAAACTTCTGAACACAAAAATTAGCAGCTCTCTGTATGTAATATGTATACATTTTTTTTTCAGCCACTCCACAAAGTACAGAATAAAGGAATCATTCTTACCTTTACTCAAAGTTTTCAAACCTAAGCCCATCTTCAGTGATGTTTATTTTTAATTAAAAAATACTTATTGGTCAAAAAATATTTAAAAAATTTTAAAATTTACAGAATGTTGCATAAATCTAAAAAAAAATTTATATTTTTTGACCAATAAGTATTTTTTATTGTGTAAATGTAGTTAAAGGGAATTTTTTTAAAAATATAAAAAATATCACTGAAGATGGACTTAGGCCTGAAAACATTTTGATGTCATAAAAAAATAAAGGTAAGAATGTTTCCTTTACTCTGTTCTTTGCGGAGTGGCTGAAAAAAAAAATTGCATATAGACAGAGCTATATATATTTATACATGAGGATAAAACAAATATAAACGGGATTTTATTTATTTTTTTAATTTTGTGAAAAATAAAAGGCAAATATAATTTATTTTTCTACATAGTTTCCTGTTTTATAAATACATTGTTCCCAGCAAAAAGGATTTTTTTTTATCGCATCATCATAGATTGAAGCTGGTTGTGTCAGAAGCCAATTGTGCATGAATTCCTCCACGCCCTCATCATCTTCAAATTATTGCCTTCCCTAGAGCTTATTTAAGCGAGCCAAACAAATGAAAATCGTAGGGTGATAAGTCTCAGTTGTAGGGAGGATGATCACATTGAGTCCAATGCATCTCTTCTAGTTTTGTACTGTTAGAGCTGCAGTATGGGGCTTGGCATTGTCATGGAAGAGGATGGCCTCTCGAGTCAGTTGGTATCATCTTTTGCAATGTTATGCAGCTCTCATTTCAACAGCTTGCAGTAGTATGCAGCATTGATTGTACATCGCTCATGCAAAAATCAATGAGCAAAATGCCTTACCAGTTAAAAAAAAACAGTTGAAAGAACTTTGCCTGCTGACAGTCGAGTTTTGGCTTTTGCTGGTGTTTTCCCTTTCCTCCACCACTCCATACTGGCTTGTTTTGACTGGGGAGTGTAGTGATGAACCCACGTTTCATCGCATGTGACGATCCGACCCAAAAATGCATCACGTTGTTTTGCAAACCTTGCTGTAAGCCTCTGATAGACCTCCAAACCTCATCTTCTGATTTGCAGTCAAAAGGTGAGGGACCCATCTAGCACACACTTTATGGAACTGTAGGTTGTTGGTTAGACACTCAGAAACAAAACTCCCATTTATATTTGATTTACTCTTGTATTTAGGCACACACACACACACACACACATTCATTTACTCAATAGTGTTTTCTGGCAGTATAATGTGTAAAAATAGTTATTAGAATATTATAAATTTATTAATTTGTAGAAATAACTTTGAAAATATTATCAAAAATGTATAAAAATTATTTTGAAGATTATTGAATAATTTAGTAAAAATATGAAGATTATTTATTATAGAGATTTAAAACAAATTTGAATTTAATTACAGAAAATTGTTTAGAGATACATAGATTGAAGTAGATATTGAAGAAAGAAAAAATTAAGAGCTTTTATGCGTTGCATAGATCTAACATAATATATACAACCTTTAAAATAACCTTTTTTTAATGATTTCCATGATTAAAATAATAAACCGTGTGTCTTTTTACAAGGACATTAAGTGTTTGTTAATTGGAGAAAGCATTAATAACTTTTAAATCATTGGTATTAATAGGTTTTTTTATTAAGTCATTTCTTGGCTAAAAAAAGATTGTATAGAAATCATATTGGCTTTGTTATTTCATAATACAAGTGATTTATTCACCTTTTGTATCAAACAGAATCAAATGTAATGTTCTCCCCTCCACCAAATATTTTAATCGCCCAGAGAGTTTCTGTAGTTTAGAGTATTTATTAAATAATAATTAGGATAAGGCATGTATGCGCTTTCATAATTTTTGTTAGTTCATAATTTCTTCCTAAAAAATTCACATGCAATAAGCACTTCACAACTAGATATCATTACCTCCAGAATTGAAGTGATGTTGGTTTTCATCTGAAACAGATTTTGTTATTGCTGTTCTGCTTGTAAGAAATTGTTTAATTTAAGAATCTACCAGTGAATATTCTGTTTACATAAAATTTGATTTGTTTACCAGCAGGTAACACTTAAACTCATGAATATATATATATATATATATATATATATATATATATAAATTTGTAATTAATACATTGTTGAGTTGAAATATCAGTTATTCAAATGAAAAAAACATTTTTTTTACATTTTGAACGATTGTAAGGATAACAAATTAAAGTTAGCATTACTGCACATAGAATTTACTAAATTAAACGATCTCAATAAACAGATCAATTGGATAATTTACCACTTCTAACATTGCATTTAAAAAACAACATTATTGGCTCTTAACAGTCTATCATGTACATTTCAGTTAATAAAACCTAACAGTTGTTATGAGTCTATGTGAGATGTACAGTTTTTAATAAAAATAGTAGATCTTAATTGTTTTGATATGATTTAAGGGTACATAAGTTAACACGTTCGCTGCTGCCATGTCGTGATTTATTTACCTCGATGCTGAAAATGTTTTTTTCTTCATTTGTTTTATTTTATACTGAACACCCTATTTTATTACAGAAAAAAAATCAAATAAAAAAATTATTTTAAATTTTTTTATTTGATTTTAGTACAGAAATAATGTCTGACACACCTGTGCGTCATTCGCACACAGCATCATTTTTCTATGAAATGTGCTGATAATGCACAAGTGCGTCTACTTATATATTATTGGTATGACTTTAATTTTTAGGCTGTTTTATTTTTTAATAGAAAATATATGAAAAGATTTACTCGCCGGTGGTTTCTTTGTGTCCTTTTTATACACTGAATCATTGTTGCGTTGAAACAAAATCTGTCTCGTGACATATACTCTCCAAAACAGGTTTTGAATAATTTGTCCTTTCACCAGTAATCTTGGATATTCGGCATTTTTACATTACCTGTATGGAAAAGTAGACCTAAAAATATTTTTAATTCAGAAATTGTTAAATCTTTCCACTCCGTTATCCGGAATTTTTCTTTGGTTTTCACAGACAAAAACAGATCTTCAGCATAGAGGTTTGTTTCCTTTGCAACTGACTCTAATAACACATTGTCATCCACTAATTGAAAATAATCGTAAGGAGTGTTATTGCCTGGAATTGGAACACGCATTCCTACAGGATTAATAAACTGAAATGTCTTCAAGGATTCTGGTGCATCAACAAAGCCAGCTGAATTCCCATCCCCATTACTAATATTACTGACATCCATAGTTGCAGGATCGTCTGTTTCAGACACACTGCCACAGCTTGATTCATTTCTGCATAAAAGAAAATTTAAAGCATCATCATTGCTTGCAGCAGCTTCAGAATAGGAATCACAATCAGTTAATCTATCGATTTCACTTATCGACAAATGTGTGTAATCAGCTGACGTACTGGACCGAGTACCATAAAAGTCATCCATTTCACTAAACGTTAAAAGTAATAAAACTCAAAAAAATTGAAAACAAAACACTTTAGTACACAATAAACTATACTTAGACTTAAACACCATGAGTTTAAAATATTGACTAATTATTGATTGCTCAAATCAGCCAGAAGAAGGAGGGATAATTAGTCTGGGCGATGACGCGCTAGTGTGTCATCAGCAGTGAACGTATTAAAAACTTTTTTAAATCTGTAAAGTTATGTTCAATACTCATAGGACTTCCAGTGATATAGGAATAGATTGATAAGAATTTATGTTAAACCTCCTTTTTATTTTTATTTTTTTTACAGTGATTACAAACATTTGTATTTACACCTTTCTTGAAAACTGTAGTAACAAAAGACTGATTTCATGCAAATGGAAATTGTCCAAGAAGAAGCGATTCATTAAAAATTAATAAAAGAGGTTTAATAAGAAATCTACCAAACGCCTTGTTAAACTTGACAGAAATACCATAAGAGCCGGTGTATTCAAGCCTTCACTTAAATTTGCAATTTCATTAATATTTTTTTCGTTGGTTACTTTGATAAAACTCATGGGCCTAGAGCTACATATAAATTATATGTAAAAAGGGCATTCACCTGTAGATTCTTTAAATAAATAATTTATAATAGTATTTATCACATTCACTTACACTATTGACAATAACAGTGTTGGATGATTCATCAGAATGTACAGTCTTAAAGTAATCTGCAAATAGATTTACAGTTTCAAATCCATTTTCAAAAATTTTACTTTGGTCACAAACACTATTAGTTATAAAGTGAAAATTTTTATTTTTAGTGTCAGTAAATCTCCAAAAGTTTGTTGGTTGACATTTAATCTTACTTCCAATTTTATTTATGTAGTTTTTATAAGGAAGATGGACAATTTGCTATAAGAAAAGAGCAAATTGCTCTTTATACTTTATAAGTATGTTTAGATGGATTTTCTTTATAAATCACAAATAGGCTTTTGTCAGTTTTACTGATTGTTTCAGTTACCAATATGGATATGTAGAAGAAATTTTTTAGTAGGAATGAAGCAGCCTATAAGATCATAGTGTACTGTAAAATTTATAGACTTTTTTATCGATATGACAAGATGAAATACTCAACTTTAATTCATTCCAATCATAGTTTCAAATTTTTTTTGTTAAACCATTTGAAAAAAAGTTTCATTAAACAATAGAAGAAAATAATCATCAAAACCAGCATAAACTGAGAAAGCATAATAGAAACTATCAGTAGCGCAGAATGGATCTAGACAGATTTAATATATAAATTTCTGTGAAAAATAGGTTTAAAAAAATTTCAGATTTTGTTTGCATGTGTAATTAACTATTTTTAATGGCCTTATTACACATTTTCCACCGCACAACTTGCAGCTCCTTTGATTACCTAGTTTTGATGTAGGCCTTCAGCAACAGTGAGATTATCCTTTGTAATGCAGTTATAGCCAGGTAGACTAAAGTCACCAAACATGATAAACAATCAGAATGTGCATTGTAAATAGCATCAAGGGTTTATTAAGTAATAATCTAAATTGTCTAAATAAGCAACTTTTTATATCAAATTGTCACATATATGTTGAAAATTAATTTATTTCCCATGAAGTTTATGTTGAAAAATGTAAATTCAACACCATGATTATTTGCTTGAGATATTTGACTTAGATGAGACCCTTTCAGCATAAACTAGTAGGCCATCTTGACACTTGTAAGAAGGATTAAAATTTCTATCTACATGGTAAATTTTAACTGGATATAACTAATTCTGAGTCTTAATTATCCAGCCAGGATTTAGTAAGTGGAATAATATTCAGTTTTCACAATTGAAAACTAGATTTGAATTCTGTTAGTTTATTTTTAATACCATGCACATTCTAATATATATTTAGTATATTAAATGAGTGATTAGACCTTTTTTTGGTTGTTTTTTTGAAGGCAGATCTTTCTTTTCTATAATTGTTGGAACTCTGTTGTAAAATTGGATTCACCAGCATTCTTCCTTCTATCTAGTTCTTATAACACTGAAAATAAGCACGCTGCCTTGGATTTCTATCATGTGTATATTTGATATTTGGATCATTCAGTTTTTTAAAATTAATTAAAATTCACATTGCGTTCTTTTTTGATTTAAGAACAATTTTAAGTGGACAAATCCGATTGTATTTCTAGCACCAAGATGACAAACACTAACCTGTTTGACATTGAAGGAAGCATCATTGAGTAAATGTAATAAATTAATCTTGTCCTTTTTGGACAGTTAGTGATTCCAAAAATTTTAAATAATTAAATAATTTTTAAAATTTTAAATAATCTTATTTGTTATTGTATGTTCAAAAAGTTCAAATGAAATACTTTTTTCCATTTTAATACCTTGGTCATTTACTATTTTACTAATATGTTAATTTTCTCAGGGTTTCAGCAATCTGTTTTCTCATCTTGTCTTATGTGATTTTAACAAGTCAACTTCAAGCTTATCAACACGTATCTATAAATCATTTTTACTTGCATATGCTTGAGATTTAATAAAAGTTTCCTGAGTAAAAAAGTCATAATCAAAAACTGAATTACATTGACTTCTAGATTGTGAGGGCTTACCATTTGATTTACACTTCAAGCACTATTAGGGTCCAAGTACTATCAGGCTTAACCACTTTTTCATATCATGAAGAACGGTAGGTAGTATGTAAAACAGTTTGAACATTTCTTTGCCTCTTGAATATTATTAATTGCATTTTTATTTGGATACAAAAGCACTTTTCATCCGCTGTTATTTTAGATTTTATTGACCAGTGTTATTGAATTTACTTGTTATATTTCAAAAGTAGGTTGCAAATAAATTAACAAAAAAAACTTTTTTAACAAGAATTTTGGAAAAATAAACTATGACTACTACAAAATGACAGCCGACAGAACAAATTTAAACAGAGATATACAAACATGTGATGAACACATAACTAGAAGTTTATAGTACTACAGAGTACTATTATGATTTATGATGAACTTCTTTTTTTATTTTCTTGCTGCATTTGTACATATGTATATAAATTGTTTTCGCTAGTGTTCTACTAGCGAAAACTAGTAATTATTACTAGAATGACATTAGTATAATGTAACATATTTTTTATAAAAGGGTGATGCTTTCTGCCTTTGGTGTAAAGTTTAATTACAGTTTTACTTCTTTTCATTTTTTACAGAAAAAGGTACCTTCATTCGGATTGTAACAAATTCTGGATTACCAACATATATGTTAGGTTTATCTGTTATAGTCACCTGTTTTGTGCAGCTCTAGTTTCATGATAAGTACAAGGTAGAGATGCTTTTTCAATAAAATTACATAGTGATGCCAAAAATTCTCAAATTTGTTATCAAATTACTTATCACAGTTCAATTGACATTGTTTACATGGGTGTCCTCATGTAATTCATATACATGGCTAATACTATATTAACATTAAAAGAAAATTACTTAAAAGTAATTTAATATATATCATCATTAGTAATAAAGAAATTACTTTTTTAAATTAGTTCAGATAGTTTGATCAGATAATTTTGACTTTTTTTCGTATGCACTATATTTTAAAATATTGTAATTTTCTTTTTCATGAAATTGATCAACTCTGTACTTCCTTGCTAGTGAATGTGCTCATGTTATATTATTAATCTTCTTTTCAAGTAAAAAGGTAAAATTTTAGTTCCTGGAATTTTTGATGCACTGCTTTTATAGTAATCATCAGTTTGTATTTTACTTACATAAAAAATTCATTATTTTTATTTTTTCCTGTTGACTTAAAAGAATATCCAAAAAAAGGTTAGCTAATATAGTATTTACCAGTCATGAGAATTAGAATTTAACAATTATTGTATTTTAAGAGAGTGTATTCTTTGTTATTTCCAGTAATTCATTTAATTGATAAATTCTTTAAAACCCACCCTCCATTCTCTAAAATAACATTTTATTATTTTTAACCTGGCTTTCTTTTATGTTTACTGACCTTGGCTAGAAAAAGAGCATTTGAAAAAGTTGTTCTTTATTCAATATACTTGATTTTATTCCAGAGTTCTATGAACTTATGTTTTGGTTTGATCCACATTCTGCTCCCCAGTAACTAATATGGTTTGTCAGCTGCTTCTCCCATTTTAATCATAGATGGATCATATCAACAGTGTATTATTCTATCCCCTGTTAGTTCTAGTTCTTTGCATAATATTATATAAATATAACATTCAAAATAAAAGTAATTACCGTACAATATTCACCAGATCTATTGAAATTCAGTTTAAATGATAGCTTAATGCTCTTTCACACTACTAGTGGAAACAAGCTAAATGTTAATGGATTCCAGTAATGAAATTGACATCAGTCGTATAAAACATGAGAATTTTAGGGATATTTTTCTAAAATTGTAGATAAATAATGTATATATTCTCATGTTAATTTTATAAAGAGAAACAGCGTTTTGTTCATCTTCTTAAAGAATATTATAAATTTGCATTCATACAATTTATATTAACAAATATAACTGTCATAAAGATCCCACATCAGATTTTGGTTAGAAGAACCCAGAAAGGATTAATTAATTTTTGATAAAAGAATTCTTACTTTATTTCTTGGATTTCGTAATTTTTTGTAAGAAAATTTAGTATATAAACAAAATACGTAATGTTATGAATTATATAAGGAAAAGACACTTAGTTTTTTTATTAAAAAAAAAATATATATATTTTTCAAGAGTTAAAACAATATTTTAATATTCGTACTTTCTTATTAACTTTTTTATTGAATCCTAAGAAATGCCCCTTGCCACTGACAGTTATTCATACTACATTCATTGTTAAGGGATGTTAATAGTTTCTATTAATTTTTTCGTTGTAAAATAAAAAATTTTTGCTGTTACCTCTCTTGGGTGCTCTTTCAAATTTAAAGATTTTTCTTCTTATTAGAGGTCTATTTGAATATTTAAACTCTAGCAAAAACAGTAAAACCAAAACAGAATATTTGTATCCTGTTGATGATGTTAACATATTTTTATCGAACAATAATATAATATCATATAATATTGTTTGATTTTATACGAGTTTGTGTTTATAGGTTAACGTGCATTGCTAGCTCTAACATAAAAGAAATGTGTTCATCAATTTTATACCTAAAAAAAGGAAGCAGAATTGCCCAAAGTACTGGTATGTAGGTGATAGTGGTTCTTAAAGTAATATAGCTGTTACATTTTTTTTACCAGTATCATAATTTGATCAAACTAAAACCAAAAGAATAACAGCGAGTTTTTCTTATAATTAAGTGAACTTTATCTCTGAAAAATGTTGATTTTTCTGCCAATTTTTAATAAAAATTCTTTTTAAAATCACATGTGTATATTTATTTATTTCTTAAATTAATATGAAAAACAAAATGGTGATGAGTAGTTTGATTTGAAACTACCATTACATATTTGTATCTGATATGAATATTGCTTCATACAGTAGAATTGCATGTGAATATATATGAAAGTAGTGTATTATTTTAGTTACAATTTTCATTAAAATATAAAATGTTAATATTTATTAATTTGCCATGTTTTGTTGTAAATCTTGTTATCTATGAATGAAATGACAAGTTTTAATGAGAGACTATCTTAAATTTCTGTTTGTACAAAACTAAGCTCTTTATATTGCAGATTAATTTTTAATTCCAGTTTCTGTTAACTTTTAATGAATTTAATGTTGGGTGCCGTTGGTCTTCCACAATGTGTTATAACTTCAATAACCAAATGAAATTTCATAATTTACTGCAAAATGTTCAATGCAATTTTTATTTTTCCTAAAGTGTTTTTCATATTTTTATAGAAAAACTAAAAGTTCTTTGTGATGTTGGTTGCACTGCCTAAAATTGTATTTTTAGTAAAAAAATGTTATAGTTTTTTTGTTTATACCCAAATAATTCTTTCATTATTTATTATTATTATTATGCTTATATGACTTTTCTATCAATAACAAAATAGAAAAGCCTTAGATTTTTTATTGTAAAGAATGATAATGAAAGTGATTATATCAGAGAGAAAACCAATCAAACTTTTATACTGATTGCATTAGTGACTGTATTTTTGTGAATCCAGTCTTACTGGATTTGAAGGCATGATGTGACTATTAAATAAGTTACTTGTTTATTTATTTTACTCGACCATTTTATTCACAAATAAAGTGTGATTTTGATTTAAGAAGTAAATCTCTTTAGCTCTATCACATTTACCTTAAGTAAAAAATTATAGATTGTATACATAGTGCTCCTCTTTTAGGAATCGTAAAAACTGTATATATGTCATTTAGAGAATATAAAAATATATTGTAGGTGATATGAATGGAAGTTTGAACATATTGCTTGTGTGCAATTAAGAGTTTATAATATTATACCATTGTTTTTTTTTTAAATGTTTTAATTTTGTTAGGCTTATTTGTAATTGGTGTTTTTATGCAAATGTTTAACTAGAAAGTTTAGTTCATACTTAGACTATTTTAAAAAATGTGAAAATATTTTAGTTGCTTATTATTGAAAAATTTACAGTTAAATTACTCTTAACAGAATAAATGATTATCATTAATTATTTTTATATGAAAATAAAGTTTTTTTATGTAATGTAAATTGTGGATGTGTAGAATAAATGTAAAATTGAAGAATGGGATTGAACAAATTTTTATATCTTTAAACTTTTTTAGTCAAATAAAAGGTAGTTTTAAACTTGCTTTAAATCTTTAAAATTAAAGATAAGCATTATTATCATGAATAATTAAGTAATATTTATTAATGTTTGTTAAGGTTTACCTTAGTGTTAAAATTAAATTATGTAAGTTATAACCTGTACAGTATAAGATCATAAATATTTTGGTCAAAATTACTAAGATTGTGTCTAAGTGCATCATGTCAAAATTTTCATGGAATTCTGTTATTATTTTTTAATATTATTGTTAAAACTTGGGCATGGCTAGAATTCCATGGCCTCAGATGAGTCAGTAAATAAATGAAAGTGAAAAATTAAATAAGTTAATTGGTGAATTTTTTTAATTTACACTGAAATTTTGATGCTGTTTTAAACAAATATGGCATGTTGCAAAGTTCACTCTTATATGTGCACATTTTGTAAAAGAGCAGTGTATTTCTATTTATATAAAAGAATAACTTAATTTATTTTATATTTATGTTAGTCCTTCTACGAATCATGAGACCTTGCCGATGGTGAGGGGGCTTGCGTGCTCAGTGATACAGAGTAGCTGGACCGAAGATGCAACCATGTCGGAGAGGTACCTGTTGAGAGTCAGTATAAGGAATAATTCCTGAAAGAGGTCAGCAGCTCTTTCAGCAGTTGTTAAGGGCATAGGTCAGAAGGATTTAAACGGCCATAGCAACATCACTTATTCTTTTGAGTACTGCGCCACTGAAAGCAATGGAAAACTACAGCTGTATTTTTTCCAAGAAAATGTTGCTCTCACCATTTTCAAAAACAAAGATAGAGGTGCCTTCCTTGGCAAAAAATTCTAGAGGTAAATTAGTCCCCCGTTCGGATCTCTGGGTGGGGACTACTAAGGAGGGGGTCACCAGAAAATTAAAAAATAACATTCTACGAGTTAGAGTGTGGAATGTTACAAGTCTAAAACAGGTTGGTAGGTTAGAAAATTTAAAGAGGGAAATAGATAGATTAAATGTAGATGTAATAGGAATTAGCGAGAATCGATGGGAAGAGGAAAACAACTATTGGTCAGGTGATTTTAGGATAATTAATTCAGCAGCAAATTAAGGACAAGCAGGAGTAGGTTTTGTAATTAACAAGAAGATAGGGATGAGAGTAGAGTATTTCAAACAGCTTAGCGATAGAGTCATTGTCATGAGAATAAAATCAAAACGCAAGTAGACAACAATTGTTAACGTCTATATGCCTACAAGTGCCCATGATGATGAGGTGGAGTGTGTATCCAAAGAAATTGACAAAGCAATTAAATACGTAAAAGGGAATGAAAACTTAATAATAGTTGGGAATTGGAAGGAAAGAAAGGAAATATGGTGGGTGAATACAGGCTGGGCAAAAGAAATGAAAGAGGTGACCGACTTATTGAGTCTTGCACAAAGTATAATTTAATAACTGCTGACGCCCATTTTAAAAATCATAATAGAAGAATGTACACATGGAAAAAACCTGGTGATACTGTAAGATATCAGATAGATTACATCATGGTTAAACAAAGATTTGGAAATCAACTCTTTGATTGCAAAGCATATCCTTGAGCAGACATTGATAGTGACCATAATTTAGTGATAATGAAATGTAGATTGGGGTTTAAAAACCTGAAGAAAAGGTGT
>JAAAKQ030015208.1:3444-16572 GCA_010016005.3 Zanna intricata
TATAATAAAAAATTAATTATACAATAATTTTGAAATTATAGAATATTAATTTATTTAAATTAATTATATATATATTAATTTATAGAATATTTAAATATAATTTTAAATATGAATTTACTTAATTTAAATATAATTTTCACATCAGTATTAGTTTTTGTAAAAATCCAAATATCAATTGTATTTTTTAAGATTATATAAATAAAAATACAAACAGAAAATTAAAAATAAAACAGTTTAAAACTTTAAAAATATGAAATATATATATATAAATAATGTAATAAATTTATTTATTTATTTTTTTTTTTTTAAAATAACATGGCTTATCTAACATATAACTAACAATTTTATTGTTTTTTTTTTTTTATTTCGTATACTAAAATTTAGAACTGCTCGATCAAAGAAACAAACAAACAAAAAGTTATTTTTCTTTTGAAGGATAGAAAGAATTCAATTTTTCAAAGAATATAGTCAGTTGTTGACTTTTTCATCAGTTCATGTGTTTTTGATGTTTCCGTGAATCCATTTCAACCAATTTTGTTTGAATGAAAATATATAAATATACTCTATACTTGTGTTGGATCTGTTTGCGTTCATAGTGTCCATGACTTCAATAAAATAAAGAAATGAATTTTAACAATAAATCTATATATATATGTAAATATATTTATATTAAGAAAAATGAGGGTTTTTTTTTAAGAGACAATATTAAGATGAATAATTCTTGAAAAGAAAAAAAAATAGAAAGATTTAGTATTTAATAATAAAGGTGTATAATGTTCTATAAATACATTAAAAAAATCTATCCATAGCTTATATATATTTTAGTAGATATGTTCAACTACTACGAAAAAACTGAAGGTTCTTAGTTGGTCCGTTATGCATTTTTTATGCAATATTTATAGGCGAAAGTGCATCAACGAAATTGAAAACGGTTCCACTTGTAGGAAAAGTCAACAACGGTTTTTTTTTGGGGGTTATTGTGATAGAATTTTGATAGATTACCTGGAAAAAGACGAACATAACCGGGGATTATTACTCCTCACTAATCGACCGGATGCCGTTCAAGGTAAAATCATCATCTAATCAAAAGAAAGTATACTTTCAAGAATGTAATCCACCTGGATACACACATCTCGGATTTTTGTTGCAGAACTCTACAGCATCTCTATAATCTACGTTTCGAGGTGCTTTCGCATACACTCTATTGACCGGATTTGGTACCAACGAGTACTTCATCTTCTAAAACCTGAAGAATGGTTTGTTGGACCAAGATTCATTTCAAATGAAAAGGTCAAACCATAGATAACTGTATATTTTACAGAGATGGATAAACTGTTTTGTAAAGTGGATACTAAAAAATGGTAAGTCGTTAGTCTAAATGTATTGAACTGCAAGGGTGAGACTATGTTGAAAAATAAAAAAGAATTTCTGAAAAATCTTATGTTTTCCTTGTCAGGTCTAGAACTTCGTAAAAGGTTTTCAAAGGTATATTCAACATAAAATTCTAAATTAAAGATTATTTTACAGAAATATTACAAAGAATTTGTTTTTTGTAATCATCATTGATTAGTTAATGAGATTAAATATTTCATACCAGTTGGGTGATGAGAATAATTTCCTAAGAAAATTATTAGGTAGTACATTGTCTAACAATAAGCATTCTAAAAATAATTTACAAAACTAAGCTATGATTCAGTTTTAATACAGTATTTTCCTTTTTAAGCAGCTAAAAAGGCAACTATTAAATTAAAAAAAAAAACACAATTTGTTCCAATCATAATCTTTTAAATTTTAATAATTACATAAGTTTTCTTATTCAGTTGATCAAAAGAAGCACATTAAAAAGAAAAAAAAATTAACCATTTTTGAAAGTATTATTTAAAAGGTAGGATAAAAAATGGGTTGAAAATTATTATTATTGAAACTACACGAGATTACTGGAAAAAAAAATAAGTTATTTAGTATAGCTAATTTGTAGAGTATATTAGTTAGAACTTTTTTTATGTATTTCAAATGTGGTAAAGATTAAAGTTTAATTATTAAAACAAAACAAATTCTTACCTTTATTGTTTTCTTAATTTTTGTTGTTTGTAAATATTAATAATAACATTAAATTAACAAAAAAAGTAATTGGGAAATAAAATAACACATTTTAATTTTAATATAGAAAATAATTTTTATTATAAACAAAAAAAAAAGTAAAAAATTATATATATATTTATATATACTCTACTATATATAAAAAAAGATAATCGTTTAAGATAATCTGAAAGTAAGTTAATTTTTTTTCTTTCAGATAATTTATGTCTTCAACTAAGGAAAATATAAAAGGAAAAAAAAAGACAAGCCTACGGGAGTGGAGATAGCACTTGGCTGTCATCAGACTGAAAGTCTTTAGGGATCGCGAATTTTCCCCCACTACAATTTTCTTCGCGGTGGTTCACGTGATAGAGGGGGGGTTACAGAAGAGAGGGGGTGTCACCACAGCTGATCAATAATGACCTAAAGCACAGGAGAGTGGTAGAGAGGCCTACCACTGCACTCGGCTATCTCATTCTGTACTTTTACCGTACGCACATACATAGCCTAGTGGATAAATATAAGTGTATATATATTCCATACTCGAATATCCTCTGTCTATACTTATATATTTATATTTTTCTTCCTTTTGTCAAGAAAATAAAATCTCTTAAGCAATATGAAAAAAAGGTAACAAAGTACATTAAAATTAAAGAAAACTTTAAACTCATTTATATTTCAGTATTACACGGGTTTATTACGATACATTCACACGCACTATGAGAATATAACTATTAAAAAATCCCATTGTTTCATGTTTACACGCAATATTTATCATTTCGTGATCAATTCCATAATTTTTATCAGGTTATGTTTTATTATATTAATTACTTACGAGTATGTTTTATTGACATCACGCTGACTCCTTTGAAACTACTTGTTTAGTTTTATTCAATTACATTCTAGCAAGCTTAAAAAAAAGATTATTATTTAAGTTTATTTACTAAAACTATAAATTTTTAATACATAGATTTAAAATACTCGTCATATCTAGTGAATGAGATAATTAATATTTACAAAAAAGCTTTTTGAATATAAAAAGAATTAGCGTACAATTTACACTTTAAAAAATAAATCTTGGGTAACAATATAAAAAGAAAGTATGAAAAAGGCAAAACGGATAGAAAATCCTCAGAAATAACTCCAAACTTTTCAACGCTCCAAAAAATTTCTTTTCAATACTGAATTAACTTTGAGAAACAAACAGCAATTCAACCATATAGTCTAACTTAGAAGGTGATAAAGAACAAACACATTTTTCGAATTTTTTTGAAAGACTTTTAAAAGAAATATATTGTAGAATTTTAAGTCAACAAATACAACTTTTTTCTAGGAAATAGTGTTAAAGAACTTATAGTTTAATTAAATTATCGATTGTCTATATTATTTTATTATAAATCAAACAACCAAAATTCCTACTCATTTTATTGAAAAATATGAGGGCTTTACAAATATAAGTATACCTAGGAGGAAGTTATTAGCAAAAAAAAATGTAAGAGAATATTTTTTTTCAACCCGTAATTAAATGCTGTCTGAATGTGGAAAAAGGAATAAAGATCGAGGCTAAGAAGAGTAGAATATATACATTTTTCTGAAGACATAGCGGTATTGGCCGAGAGTTAAAGTAATCTAAATCTGTTACGCTATGAGAATCAATAAAAAGAAGACAATATGGTGGTAGGTGGAAAAGAGGAGAAGATTAAGATAGGAAATGAAGTTTTAGTGCAGGTGAAGAAATTTCAGCCCTTAGAAAGTTTTATAACAACTAATGACTTGTCTTACACACAAAAAAAAAAAAAAACAAAAAAGATATTAATGAAATATTTTATTTAGAGTGCGATGCTCCAAGGAGCTGAAACGTGAGCGATGAGAAAGGCAGACAAAATTGAATTAGACTTTTGAGAATGTCTAGGACGTTTTATGAGAAGATGTTTATTAGAGGATGCGATAGAAGGTCTGGTTAATGGAAGGAAAGAAAGAAGAGATTGCAAATAATGGATGGAATTATGGAAAAGAGAAAATATGTTTAAACAAAGAGGTTAGGAAAGAAGAGAACAAGGTGGAGAGCATCAACCGAGACATGACCTACTGTAATGGCAGAACACTATGAATGAACCCGTAATTAAATTACATATTTTTGTAATTAAATTAAAGGCATCAAATGAGATTTAAAAGCAGAGTCCCGTCAAGCAAAACCATTATATAATTTCAAGTTAATAAATGAAAAATATACTTGTAATTAAGCTGTATTATAAATCGTTGTTTAAAATGATAAAACGTAATTAACATATTCTTTTATAGATTTTGTATGAGCGAATTCCAAATCAGTTTGTCATCTACTATAATAGAAAGGTTTGTTAGTATTTTCACATACACAATTATCGAGAACAAAGCCGTTTTACGATGAACTACTATTCCCTGTTGCGGTTTCACCTGGGTTTTATGCGCATAGAATTTCAAAGATTGGAAATAGTTTTTTTAGAAATTATGTGAGGACTATTTTTTTCTCAGAGTTATCGCTATTCACAACTTAGCGAATAATATAAAATGTTTAGATAAAAAATTTCTTCCCAAAATCAAATTTTTAATAAGTCAGAAAGACTGTTATATAAACATATACATAGTTTTATTTATTTTATTATTTTTTTTGTAAATTGTTAAGCCTTAAATTTGAACAAACTTACAGATTTCTTTTGCTTATTTTGATGAAAAACTTCCTCATACATTTTCACTGTAAATTTATTTCACATAAATCGAACAAAAATTGTAAACGAAAAATTAAGAAGTCTAGTAGATGTATTTAAAATATTTACACATGCCCCAATTGTACAGTTATTTAATGTAGTGTTATTTTAAATTGTTTTTAACCTTATTATATTTTAATAATAATTAATTTTAAATGTTTAAAATATAATTAACAGTTTAATAATTAGTAATTAAATGTTGTGTATATAACACTGAATATAAAAAAAATCACACTTAAGGGAGGATTCTAAAGGAAGTGAATTTCTCTTTTTCTCTCTCTCTCTTTTATATACATTTATATAAATGAAGAGATAAATGAATATAATAAAAAAAAGAATAAAATATGTTAAGTTCAAGAACTACAAAATGAAATCATTCTAGCATTGAAACCATTCATACAGAACTACTTTGTATAAACCTGATAACTAATAAAGTTTATTTTGAATACAAATATTCATGTTTAAAGAAGTAAATAATCTATAAGTAGGTATGCGAACAACAAATCTCTCGCAATCTATAGAATAGGAATTTAACCGTGTGCTACGGGCCTAAATTCTCGATTATGTTTTATTCTAAAACGTTATTGTGTTACAGATTTCAATATATAATTGGATAACTTTATCAGAGAACTGCTTACGATTTCTAAAGGAAAACTCATGTCTATTTAGGAAAACCAGAATCTATTATTTAAATTAACTATAAACTATTCAACCAACCACCCCCTTCCCCAACTTATGGCAACAATTAAATAATATATAGTAATTGGAGGAGATGTCATAACTTTGTATTTTCATCTACATCAGATCTTATTTCTTTATATTAAGTTCAATTTGTATAATTGTTAATATATTCTATTTCAGGTCTTGTTTAATTCGTTTCCTTTTTGTTTGTTTTATTTTTCCAATTTTTCTTATATTAGTCCAAAAATTACTGCATTATTTCATAGCAGAAGATGGTATATTTATTTTCCTGTTTAAACCACCTACTCCAAGCTTTCTTATGTCTATAATATATTCGACAAATCTGAAGGTAACTGAGACAATAATTTACTTATTTTCTATGAAGGTAATGATGTGTATTATAAATTCGATCTATATGAAGAATAGAGTGTTTTTTTTTTTAGATTTTTAATATTAAATATTTCCATTCAACCTTGAAATATTTATCGATTTGTGATAGTACATTTATCTTTGTGAAAACGTCTATGGTATATTTTTCATTTGTTACCTTTTTGCCAATATATTTCACGCATAGGAGGAATATCTTTACTGTTTATAAAAAGATTGTGCAGGCAAGTAAGGTTTGGAATATGTAAAACAATTTATTAGGGATGTAGGATGTAGGGTATATACCGAATGAAACGACTGGCACCAGATAGGGAATCTTGGAGAGCTGCATATAACTAGTAGAATGACTGAAGACAAAAAAAAATTAAGAATATTAAATAAATGATTTTGGGGAAAAAATTGTTTCTCTGTATAAATAAAATATAATCGTTTCGTTACAATATACAAAATACAGATAGAGGTGAGGCGTACTAGAGGATTAATAACAAATACGGGGATATTAGAAACCTCTTTCCATGTATATATATATATATATATATATATATTATATATATATATATATATATATATATATATATATATTTATTTATTAACAAATATATAGTTCTACCAAACCCTTTAAAAGGAGTATTTCTAAAATTATTTTTTGATTAAAAGTAAAAATACAAAAACACTGTTATGGTTTTCTGTACAGCAGAAATTTATCTAAAAACATCTAATTAACGTTACATCTAATTCAAATAGCTTATCACGAGTTAATTCACGCCTCTTATGTCGATTGGATAAAATAAAAATTTGAAAGATAAGAAACACCATGAACTTTAAACCAATGAAACAGATATCTTATACAATATTAAAGATACCTTGAAACAATATTAAAAGAAGGGAATATTAAAGAGGGGAGTTTTACATTCTAATAAAAAAAAATATTCCCAAAAAGATTTTTAAATTATAAAAGGCAGTTACCGATTTTCTATCTCATTTAAGAAACACATTTTTGCATCATTATTATAAAGTAACTTATCTAACTACTTAATTCCTATTTTTTACTTACAATTTTTAAAACTCACTTCATATAAAAAAAAATTTCCATGGAAAATTTCTCCAATCTTCTAATATTTCTACCGAACCGAGTACTCTTTTATGCATTTTTTTTATGTTGCCCTGACTTGTATATTAAAGTATGACGTATATTTGCTTTTACTATACAGTTGATAAATACCTAATATTTTGGTGGGTTTGGTTTCAGTTTTAGCGTCTCCAAGGGTAGTAGCTAATTTCTGTCCCATTAACCTTAAAGTTATGAATTTAACCTTTTAAACCTTTCTCTTTTCAGAAGAGAGATTGAAAACTTTATTTACAGTTTATATGAGTCTATTTCTATATTATTTTTATTATTTTAAAGTATATGTAAATATATAAGTAAATTTTTTTATACATTAATTCCAGTATTTTGACAGTGATTTCTTTAGTATAAACTCTTGAACATGAATTTCCCTATACTAATTTTTCTACTTTAATACTTCATATTAATAGGCGACCGATTTACTTTATATAGACACTACCACGTGTTGTTGCGTAGGATAAAAAATCTTTAGTGTATGTATATATATATATTAGGGTTTTACAAAAGTATGACAACCCTCAAAAACTTCTTTTCAACCGATAAATATAGAAAAATTAAATTTAGCAAATGCTCCTAACACGAATCAATTTTTTTTTTGTTTACGATGTTACCACATTTCATGAACTCAGAGGTAATTTATAAATTTTAAAAAGGAAAGATAAGATTGTGACGAAAGAATTAAAAGGGCATTGAAAAATAAAAAAAATATTGTCGTAAAAAACACAGGCCTAAACCTAATCAAAATGATTGCCATTTAATATTTTTGCAACTAGTTTCAAAGTTATATACAATATTTCTTAAGTAGATGCGCAAACAGTAAAAAATTTAAAAAAAACCAAGCAAAGTTTCCTACCTCAAGAAAATCGAGTTTTTTTATAAGATCAATTCTTTAGATCACTTACCAGATAACAAGCTGTAAAACTAGTTTTTAATCTACCTTTGAGATCTTTCAAATCAGTATATTTCTTTTTCAGTACACTTCAAATTGATGTGACATAAACCTAACCTTTCCAGTTAAAATGTTTGAATTGCTCTTTCATTGGTAGCCCCCCTGGGTGTTGGGGTGTGTGATCTCATGCCAAAAAATAGATTGTATTTGAGCTAGAATTAGCAAAATTTTACATTTCTGTGTTTAACAAATGAAAAATTATTTACCTATTCTATTACTATTAATAAAATCAAATATTATTAGTTATTTTTAATTTAATTACCAAAGGAAGGGAAAATAGTACAACATTTTTAGACTGAATAATTTTTTCGATCCAATTTAATAATTACAACTACATCTCAGCTATTTATCAAACAATTTGAACAAGTGAGATGCCATTCTGTTCATAATAGCTGGATTAATATTTTATCCAATTACAACATAATTATTGCATTTACATTTACATTTACATTTATAATTATAATTATAATTTATTTTATTATAATTATAATTATTTTATAATTTATAATTATTTATTTATTATTTACAGATCTATTAAATCATGATTTGTATGACCACACTTTAAGAACTTTCAAAGGTATGATTTTCAATTTTTTATTTTGTACTATGTGTTATTAAATAGTTGAATACCAACTTTCATTACATTATATCAATCCGTTTTTAATATACAGGTGATATTAAAGTATAGAAACTGATTCATATTTAAAAATTGAGGGATACTAGGAGGTTGAAACAATAACGAATATACAGAGTTATAAAATTACTCTATACAGAGTTAACTGTACACTATAAACTAAATACTAATACTAATATAATATAATACTAATACTAAATAACTAAATACTAATACACTAAATATAGTGTCATACACTATAAACTAGCAAGTTTATAGTGTATTTGAAATTTTTGTCTGTCATCTTGGACCCGTCACATCGATCAACGGTTTTTTTTAAATATTAAGAGGGATATGCAATATTTGTACATAATTTTAATGTAAAGTTTTACCAAAAAACGATGGGAAAAACTGTTTTCGGTGAATTTACCGAAAACTTTAATAAGTTATAAGTACTTTACCGAACTACTTTAATAAGTTATAAGTAATCAGATTTGCAAAAAATTGTGGTATAAAACTGGTAAAACGTCTCTTAATAATGTATTTTATCTCATATTACCTTCAGAATTGCATCCAATAACAAAATTTTAACACGTATTTTTGAAATTAATAGTCTAAATACTAATAATTACAACTTTCTAATAATAAACACTAATAACAACTAACATACATCAGTGGTCGGCAAACTGCGGCTCGCCAGCCGATGTGGTTCTTTAACTCATTGGCTGCGGCTCTTCCACGAAATGTTAAATGCAGGCACGGAATTAACTTGTCATGTAAGAGACGAGTAAAAATTTCTGAAACGCAAGCCTACAGAAAAGAGGCACATTTTTAGAAAGCAACAATAGCACAGATCAGATAGTGCTACTGTTGTGATACAAACATGTGTATCATTATCTCCGTTGAATTGCTGCGCACCAAAATGTATTTTAACTATTTGTAGTTAAAATACTTTACAGCTCTTTTAAAAACTCGGTTAAAAAAAATGGCTCTTTGAATAAACTTCAATTTTTTATTGTTTATATTTGGTTCTTTTAGATGACGAGTTTACCAACCAATGACATACACTAACTAATAACGCAAAATAACTAATAATTTGCAACACTACTATAAATTAAATTGCTAGGTCAACGTAAATGGTCAACTTACAAATAAAGGTAGATTCAATATAGCGGATTCAAGATGGCATACAAAAATTTCAAATCCCATAAATCCGCATTTGTTTTACCACCTCCTCCTAATGTATCCCTCAGTTTTGTTATATGAAGTCGTTTCCATATTTTAATAACATTTTTTATATATCTTTATTGATAAAATCAAAATTTCTGGCAGGCAACGGGAAAATTAAGAAAAATTGGGCAATTGTTTACGTGAACTGTTTCATTTGTATTTTTATCCTGAATCAGGCCCTAAGTTTGACCAACAACTCTAATCACTACACGTATTTTTTTTTCTTTGTGCATACAAAAAGTGATTTTATTATATTTACCAGTTAATTAAAAAAAATTTTTTAAATTAAATTTGTTGTTCAGTTTTAAAGTAGTATTTTTATTTATTTGTTTTAATTTTTTAACATAATTTGTAACATTATACGTAAAATAAAAATAAAAAATTCTGAAAAAAGTTTTTTCCATTGTTTGTTTATAATCGCATCAACGTTAAGTCCAGTCATTAACGACTTAAATAAAACTGTGTTCATAAGCAATAAGATAATATACATCAATCATTTAATAATACATATATATATATTGAAACAGGAAGAAAATATTGCATAACCCTCCCGGGTAATAATAATAAAACCTGAAAGAATTATAGAAAAAAAGACACACGATACATATTTTTTAGAGGTGGGGAATATATATATAACTATAATTTTTTTTTTTTAATTTTTCTTAAGATATTCATATATAAGTTATATTTAACATATTTTTTAAAATAAGTTTCGCTCTAAATCTAACCACCCCCATTTAATAAAGGCTAAAATAAGAAAAAAAAAATTAGTTTACAATTTAGACTTTTTAAATTTAAAAACAATTTTTTTCTTTAAATTTTTTTAAATTTCCGGGATGTATAATTTTAAAACTTTTTAGACTTTTTGTTTAGCTCTTTTACACATGAAGTATCAACATTCAAAAAGTTCTTAAACCGAACGAAGGGAGGTAGAAAAATTTTAATTCAATTTTGAGAAGTGGAGGATGATTTATTTGGAAAAAAAAATGTTGGATTATTTATATATGCGTTATAAATAACAAAATTCCTTAATGAAAGTTTTTTTCTGAAATGTTACAAAAGAAGAGTAAATCGGGTTTTCGAAATATCTTCTTAACGAATTTTGAAAAAAAATTAATCTGATTAAATCTCAATATATAGAAATATATGAGCCAAATTTTAAGAAAATCGGTTGGACAATTCTGAGATCTAAGGCTAAAAATAGGACAACACTTATATGGATCCTTTTTTTTTTTTGTTTAAATTAACTCTCTTTTTCTTGTTAGCCTCCGGAAACATCATAAGGTGTTTAGAAAATGAATGAGGATGATATGTATAAATGTAAATGGAGTGCAGTCTTGTACAGTCTCAGATGGACCATTCCTAAAATGTGTGGTTAATTGAAATCCAACTACCAAAGAATACCGGTATTCACGATCTAGTAATCAAATCCGAATAAAAGTAGCCCTTACTAGGATTTGAACCTTAAAACTAGGATTTGAACCTTAAAACTCTCGACTTCGAAATCACCTGATTTGCGATGACAAGTTCACCACTAGACCAACTTCGTGGGTTTGTTTAGATGAACTAGTTGGATCCTAAAACTTAAAGATTTGGAAAAATTCTTATAGCCTATTTTTGACATAATCACCATAATTTCCCTTTTAATATAATTACTTTATATTCATCGGGAAAATAAAACACTAAAAATATTATTACGTATCTTTAATCGTAATTTGCAAAAGATGTTGAAATTCTTACTCTTAGTGTTTTCATTTCTATATTCCTTATAAAAAATTAAATTTAATCTAATCAAAATTACTACTCATTACTGTTCCATCTGTAGGTAAATTAACATCGTTGTTAAATAGTAAAGTGTTTTCTTTTACACATTTTAACCTTATATTTTCTTCTATTTTTACAACGATTATTAGCTTTTGTGACCAATCAATCATTTGAATGCTCCATTACAAAATACATATAGGTTGAGAATAATTATAAGATTAAATAAAATAATAAAAAATGTTAATTTAGAATTTTTAACATAAATCTATCCTAATCATTATCTGAGTTTATGAAAAATGAAATTGGAATACATTTAAGCATAACATTAAAGAAATTAAACTACGGTTGAAAATAACGGACTTGATATTTTATTTATACAAACAGAAAAATAAAAAAGCGATAAAATTAATATAAAAAAAAAAATGTTTTAAGCAAATATATACGACAAAAATAAGGAGTAGTAGAATATATTTCCTATATCAGGAGTATATATTCCCTTCGTATATGTAAATTAATGATAAAAATATATTACATTCTTTCTGTTTTTACTTATCTTATAACTACATTACTGGTGCCCCATTTTTCTATTTACATATATAGGAAGTATTTAAATTAAATAAAGGCGAAGTAAAAGAAAAAGTATAACTTTAAAAATAAAAATTTAATGTTATGTTAATTCAAACAAAAAGAAATTTATAATGAACCTTGAATTCAAAATCAACTTTAAAAAAAACATTATATTTATTGTAATGTATAATGAATTACATTATATTTTAACTCATTATATTGTATAATAAATGAAAACATTAAACGCTTGATTATTTATAACTCTAAATATTATTGTTACATAAAAAAAAAAACCGTTTTGGCCAAAAAAATTTTATTAATTAAAATTGAATTTTTAGTTTAATTTTTTTGAACTGACGGCCATCGACGATTGTTTTGGTCATTTTGCCCTATCAGAACGGAAATTTATAGTGTATAAAGAATACCAACCCCTGACCAGGATTCGAACCGATGACCTCCTGATGAAAGGCTAAGATGTTACCACCTCGCCACAGGAATCGACAATTCTAATTTTAAGTTTTCAAATTCCATAAATTTTTAAACCCGTATGTTTTAAAGTAAATAAAAAAAATACTAAAATAAACCACAAGAAAGCTTGTATTGACATAAATGTATGCAAATATAATATGTTTATATTTAGGTTTAATATTAAAGAGAATTCGTTTATATAATGTAATAAAATGAAAACCCTCTTAAACAACTTCTTAAATTGATTTTATTATGAAACCTACATCCTACAATATAGTATGAAAACTTTTACTATAGCTTCGCTCCCTTTCTCTCAATCATTCTTTCTCTCGTTATTTATATACAATGTGGCCCTTTAGAACAACTTTATATTATGTTAACGGTATGAACATTGTTCTTTTTATTAAACGCCAAAATAAAAAATTAAATTTTATTGTATAGATTTAAATTTTTACGAGGGACGTTTGTTTGGTAATTAAAAAGATAAATTACTGTAGAAAAATTATTATTTATTTCATGA
>JAAAKQ030015219.1:0-15656 GCA_010016005.3 Zanna intricata
TGTGAAATAGTTAGGGTGTAGGAAATGAAATTTGGGCTTCTTGTGCAGAACTGTGCAAGAGTTTTTTTAAAGTTATTTATTTAGATATTTTCAATGAGCACTCACCTGAGGTGGTGAATCCTTCTCTGTTAATTTACTGCCTACCAATTTGCCCAAGTATGACTGAAATCCTCGTTTGCCTCCTTTTGGGCAATTAGTTATCAAACATGCTGTAGCTAGGCTCATGCCATAAAGAAAGATTAGTGAATTCTTCATTCTAGAAATTAGAATCAGTACATAATAATCTAATTATTTATGGCACAAATATTTTTCTGTATGCATTTTAAACTTACTCTTAATAGAAAATACAGTTTTGTTGCATTAGTGCTGAAAAACCACAGGATGGATTGATAACAGTCCTTGATAAATCTAGCTAACAGATTAGCTTCACACATTGTTCAGCAGCTATTGTGGCCTTTTCTTGTATTATTTAAAAACAGATAAAAATGAATGAGATTTTAAGTATTCGACTACTACTGAATGTTAGCAACACAGTATTTGGTATAAAGAGTTTCAGGAAGTTTCTGTCATTTTTAGAGGCATATTTCTTTCATCAAAATAAACAAAAATGTTGTGTAAATATAGATCTGGAAACGTTTCTTTTGAGTTTCAGCTAGCAAAAAAATTTTGTTCAGATTTCTGCTCTAAGGTCAAATGCTTCACTAAAACTTTACAGATGGATATTATTGGGCAAAATTAGTGACTTTATATGCAATTTTAATTGAAAAAACTGAACAAGATGGGGAAGAACAAGAACAAAACTGACCAAATTACAACAAAGTTGTTTTAAAAACCCAAAGCATGCTTTTTTAGTTTAGGGTTTTTGTTAAATTGTCAATAATAAATAAAAGATCAAGAAAAAATTTGTTGAAAATTTAATTCTAAAAAAAATTAAAGAAAGTAAAAACAGAGTAACATTTTAAGAAATCCATTTTTTTTTAAACCAAACACAACAAAAAGATTCTGAAAATCTTTAATTAAAAATGATGAATTAAAAGAAGATCTACTTATCTCAAAAATAGAATCTTAAAACAGAATTACTAATTAATATACTATCCAGTTAATTTGATTGATAACATAGTTTTATAAAGTTATTATAACATCTGTATGAAACCCTAACTAAAAAGTATAAACCTGGAAGGATTTATTGTATCAAAAACAAGAAATTAAAAGTAGCAGAGCACACTTTTTGATACAAATTATTATTTTTTTATTTAGTAATTTAGGTAAGAAAAACTGGAAAGTATTTCAGTTAATTAGAAAAAATTATTTTATTAATAATTTAAATCAGTTTAGTTTTAAGTAAAACAAAATTATACTTAAAACCAATTATTTTATACTAATTGTTCATGTTATTACTTCACAGCAAATTTAACAGAATTTTGTTAATCAGTATATTTTTTATTTATATAATATCAAGTTTCAGAGTAACACTGTTCAGTGACATGATGTTAACAGGACTCTTCAGAGATACCAAGGCATCTGTACGCAGTCTAGTGTGGTAAGTGTAAATGTACCAGTAAATGTGTTATCTTGAATTAACTCAGTTTGATTGTTCCTGAAACCTGTGGTTAACTGAACCCCAACCACCAAAGAACACTGGTATCCATGATCTAGTATCCAAATCCATGCAAAAGCAACTACCTTTACTAGATTTGAACCTTAAAACTCTCGACCTCGAAATCAGATGATTTACAATGATAAGTTTACCACTACACCAACCTGGGATCTATACATTACAATGGATATAAGTAAGATGTTACCTGCCTTATATAAAAATAAAGTATTTATAAGATGAATGTTAAATCTGTTGTACTACTAGTCTAACATTTCTTAAGATTAATTATTTGAGTGATTTATAGAAGAACAGAAGTAATAAAAATTATACTAGGTGAATAAAAATTCAGAAAAAAACTAATTTAACCCTTAAATTCATTTTAGAAGACTACTTAAAAGAAAATGACATACATAGTAGTATACTTCCAAATCTTGTTAATACAGAGCATTTAATAGTGTTGAATGGAATAAAATTTAAAAAAAAGTAGTACTGAAATTTAAAAAATACAGGTTTATCTTAATTTTGATTAGAATTAGGTAGCTGTAATACAAATAGAAGATGAGAAAAGGTAAGCTGCAGCACAGAAAGAAATGAGATAAGGGTAGGGACTATGCCTTTATTTTCAATCCTTATAAAAAAGAAGGAATAAAAGAACTAAAAGAAAAATTTTAATAGGGGAGCAACAGTCCAGAAAATACAAATAAAAATATTAAGATTTACCAATGATATTATTATTTTGGAGAAAATTAGGAATGAATTAGAACTGCCTAGTGTGCATTTATTTCATGGGGAGAAAGTAATCGGCAATAAAACAAGTATAATGAAAAATGAAGTGCAACAAAAAGAAGATAATAAGAAGTTAAACATTAAAATAGATGAATGTAATCTATCAAGATTCTCAGTTCTTTTTTTATAATTAGGTGTAAAATTATAAAGAATGAAAGTAAAGATGTTAAAGCAGTTTTCTACAGACCAGAAGAGATTTTATGTGAAAATACAACAACTATATTAAACATATATTAAGAAATTAGAAAGAATACTTGCACGGAGTGAAGTAACTTAAGGAAATAAAACAGTGACACTTGGATAGGTTAAAAAAGATAGTTATAGAGGCTTTTGAGATATATTGTTTGTGGTCAATTGAAAACAAAATTAAATGGTATATATTTAAACAAGAGATAAATTTGTAGCAAAATATTCTAAAAATAAATGCAATACACAGTGGTCAAAGAATCAGGTAATACTGTTAATGAGACTGCTAAATATTGGAAAAATTACATCTTTCTTTGTTACTTATGCTATTTTAAAATTTTCTAAATACTGGAAAATGAATGTGTTGGTTGACAATTTTTTCCTAATAAGTGTACTAAGTTATTGTAACATATAGGCAAGTTGGTTGTTTTAAACATATCATCATGTTTTAAACAGATATCTCAACTTATTAAAGTAATCATTAAATTATTTTCAAAATAATTATTTTCTACTTTGTCTCATTTGCCAATGCTGACAGTACCACTGTCTGTTAAGTTAAAACAGTTTACACAATACATTATTTAACAACAAAAAAGGATACATTGATTCTTTTCCTTTACACTGTCTGTCCTGATTTCTCTTTGGTGCAATGAACTTATATCACCCAAGTTACAAGATGCATCAGTCACAGTTGCTTTTTCTGAGATTAATTATGTTCACTGTACAATTACCAGTTCCTGTGGTGAACTGAATGAACATGTCATTTGGGATTGGATTGCTATTTTAAAGAGTTGTATGTCATTTTTGGAAGGGATCAGAGATTCATGTCAGACTAGATACACCCATTATAGTTAAGATATCATAGTACAAGAAAATATGATGCAATATTATTATTTTTAACAAATGAAATTTGTAAATATCATTATCACTGAAATCTTCAAATGCCTAAAATTATTTGAATGATATATTTATTTTTTTAAAAGATATTAATCAAATGAGAATCATTTACTATAAATTAAAAAATATGTCAACCATAGTTTGTAGATAACTGATATGAATCATAAGAACCATATTGCCAGCTGTTCTCGGGAATAAACAGATCCCTTCCAGATTTACCAGAAAAGTAAGGAGTAATGAGGTTCCTTGTATTTTTTTTAGCCAAACATACACTTCACATTAGTGGACCAAAGTCCACTAAATGTAAGTATTAAATCCAAGTTACAACTTTATTCCGTTCTCCATAGTACTGAATGTACATTGATATACTGAATAATATTTTTATCAGTAACTACTATCATCTCTTTCACTTTAGACATATTACAACCATCAAAACGATAAAGTGATTAACAAAAAATGTTGTATCCATTTTTATAGTGAAATAATTCATGATGTAGGTTTTACTGGATTAACTCAGTAGGGAAAAGAGAAAACAATATATATTTAAATGTGTAGTAACAGTTTTACCTAATTTCTTAAATTTTAATAAAATAAGATACATGTGAGAAAAACCCAAACTCATATTGAAAAATAAACATTCTACAAAAAAAAAAAAAAAAGTTATGGAATCTCTCTTCAAGCATAATTTTGTGCATAAGCAGATGACTGTTCCTGTTAGATAATAAATAACATCCATTCCTATTATTTAACCAATCAATATGCCGATCTTTACGTCTTAACGATTGGTTTATAACTTCAGCAGCATTTACCATATCTTTTAATGTAATATTTATATGAAACCTACATACTCTTATAGCAAATTCTGAATAAATATTCTTCTGGAAATTCACGCTCAGCATGTATTAAAAAAAAAGTATTTCTACATTTGCTATTTGACAAAATAATCATGAAAAATTTCTTTATTGTCTAAATTTTTAATTAAAATTTTTTTTGTATTTTTAATTATTTTCTTATTGGGTTTTTACTTTTAAAATAAAATTTGTTTTCATATGTATATTTTTTATAAAATAGAATTGTAATCAATAAAATTATTCAGTTGCATTCAATCATATACTGGAGTTTAATTCTATTACATAGAAAATTTTTTTTATAGACCTTTACTATGTTATAAAATGTAATGTAATAAAAATAAAATGGATCCTCTCTATTGCTAATTTTATTTTTAGATTTATATAGCCTATTACACTTATATCCCGGTCTCCGCCTGCCCGTCATGTCCTGTAGGCCACCTGGCGCTCCCTTGCAACAAAGCGATGGGTATAATGTCGGCCGACCACCAGACGGCAGGCTCGGAAACCGTTCGTTATATGGCAAGCTACTCGCAAGGCTGCGATGCGTTGCAACCGGCGGTTCGCGCCGGTTTCTATCGAATCTTAACGCCTGTGCCCCCACTTCCGCCTCAGATAACAGGACGGAATGCAGCAAGGACATAAGTAGTTGCCGTATTCTGGCCTTCGGTTCGTCGACATCTGCCATGAACGATTGGAGGGGTAATGGCTCTCGCCATTACCCCTCTCAATCGGTCGGCAGCTCTCCGAAGCTGTTTCCGGTCAGTCATCATACGGAGATATTTTGCGGCCGGTTTGGTCTCGATAATCTCATTCCCGCCCTGCAGCGGGAGGAAGGTGTCAACACGCTTCTTCATTAGAACCACGATCTCCGTCTTGCTGAGGACTAGAGACAACCATAGTCATCCAGTCAGGCGCTGACGCTGGGCATCACTCGGCTGAGCTGAGCTGAACTGAGGCTTATTATTATTAATAATAATAATAATGCTCCGAGGTAGATAATCCCCCTGTCCGGAACATACCATTTACCTTCCACGTCCAGGGTGCCTTAGCTGTACATACGTACAATACATATAGATAGCAAACGAGGCTCCGAGAATTATCCTCGGAATGTTATCATTTTTGACCTGACTTCCATTTTCAGGCCACTATCTTGGATTGGATTTTTTTGGCTACCTGCAGATTATGTACTCTAGAAATGATGTGGTAATGGACTTACACAACGTTTAGAGCTGGTGATGTGGCGGCCAGGGTCGATGTTATTGCAGTTGTAACGGAGGCCCTTCCGTCATCCACATACACGACGCGATAGCAACCATGTAGCTAAGGTACCAAGGTACATCGGTGCATAGGAGCTCCAAACGGTTTGGTGAGTAGGAGCCTATATTCAGTCCAGAGATTGCGCAACACCTCTCTGGCAGGACATATGCCAGTTCCACTGGAGTACCGGTTGTATCTCCAAGGTTAGTAGTCTTGGAGTGGAGATGTACCTCGGCGGCTAGCCTTGTTGCCGAAGGGATCAACTGTCATACAAAATCTTGAACAACTCAACGTGGCAGAGGGTGCAGGCCTTGTTTAGAAACAACCGATTAGCCAGAAGCGAAGAGAAAATAAAGTAAACATACATAGAAAGGATTTGAGGAGTCGACAAGCTTTTTTTTTTTAGTAACAATGCGTTCAGACCAAGGCATCTAGTGATTAAGAGAGAGATAAAGGAAATTTCCAGAGAGTCAGCCTTTTCTTAAAATTTCTCAGTAGATAGCGAATTGGTGGTCCTGTTAAGAAAATCCGCAAGACTTTCAATAGTTTATACATTGAAACCGTAAATGACAGTCAAAGCAAAAAAGTTCAAGCTTCAAAAAAGTTTGGTGAGTTCCCTGTGTCTGTTCAACCACATAGTACTCTTAACTAATCGAAAGTAGTTTTTGTTTGCCATGATCTTGTTAATTGTACAGAAGAAGGAATAGTGGAGGAAATGTCAAATCAAGGAGTGATTCAATGCCACAGGTTAACCATCAAGAGAAATGGTGAGGTTCTTTTTTCTGCGTCGCATGTGTTAGCTTCAACAGACCTAATATACATGAAAAATTATGTGCTGGTATATATCTTCTTGATATGCGCATATTCATACCGCAATCTATACAATATTTTAATTGTCAGCATTTCAGATTCACTGTGGTCGGATGTGAAAGGCAAGAAATCTGTGTATATAGAATGGAAATTCATGAAGGTAATCCGTAAAGATCCTCCAGTTTGTACCAAGTTCAAAGAGAACCACAACTGCCATTCAAAAGATGTGCAGCATGTAAATTGGAAATGGTGATTCAGAATGTTAAAACGCTGCAAAAAATAAGTTACTCTGAATAGAAGAAAATTGTTAGCAGTCGTACACCTTGACCAACAATGATTTATGCAGAAAAAGCTGCTGCCTGCTGCCCCTTCATCATCCAATGTTAACATGGAGGAGTTAATTTCTGCCCTTGCGCCAAGTCTTGTTACTATTATAGACAAAATTATTGATACTAAGATGGTGTCTATTCAGCGAAAGGAAATATTAAAACCTGCGAAGATGCAGTCATAGACCTTGTACATAACGATAAGGAGACATCTGAAAAACCAAAACATTAGTCCTTCAACCAGTCATAAGGTGAAGGAATTTGTGGAAGGGTGCAGAAAAAGACTGAGCTTGGTGCGATGCAAGTGTAAATGGAACAGTAGAGAAAACATCGGATACAGAGACTGAGCAACACGCAGCTATGGAATCTCCAAAAGCCGAGGGAACACCTAAGGAGGGAGCTAGTACTTAGGCCTTCCCAATTTTGTTTGGCGACTGCATAAAGTTTGGACTCTTGACCATTCCATTTAGGTCGACATCACCTGGTGCCGGCCTCAGAACATCTCTGCTATCTGAAAAGGAAGAAGGTACCATGTCCGAGGCCTTGGACACCCTGTTATCAGAGGTGAGGCCGAAAGGAGGATGGAGAAAAGATATAAGAATGTATGCCGAAAGGAAAATCAAGGCATTAAACAAATGATATGATTACTAGTCAAGATTTTGTGTGTATCTCTTCTAAGTGTCCAACAATAGTCTGCAAGCATGTTTGGTCCACACTTTCCCTGATATTGTTTTTCTATAGTTGAAATATCCTGATGGAACCACTCCCCATGTTCGTTGCTCACTGCTCCAAGATTTTCTGGGAAGAAATCCAGGTGGGAAAGCAAAAAATGGATTTTCAGTGGCATATTGTACCCCATGAATCTGCATGATGTTAAAAGATCGTCTACTATTTCTTTGTAATTTTCTTTCTTATGAATTCCTAAAAAGTTTTTGCTGACACTCTTGAATGATTTCAAGCACATTTTTCGGCCTCACTCAATTGATTGTCAAAGTTATTACCTTTTATCAGTTCCTGTACGTGTGATCCTATGAATATTCCTTCTTTAATCTTAGCTACACTGATTCTGGGGAACTTATTTTTTAAATAAACAAATCCTATCCCATTTTGGTCCATAGCTTTGACAAAGTTCTTCATAAGACCAAGTTTTATGTGAAGTGGAGGCAAGTACACTTTTTTTGAATCAATCAACGGTTATTTTCAACATTCTTTTCTCCAGGATTAAAACATACTGTCTTCGGCCATTCCTTTTACACATAGTGATTACATCTGCCTCTACTGTCCCATTCACACAGAAAGCAGCAATACTTCATGTAACCAAGCTATAGTCTCAGTAGAAGTACAATAACTTTTAAATCACCACAGATATGCTAATCAAATTGTTTATATTTTATTTTGTTCAGTAACAGTTCCATGCTTTCATAAGTTTCTTTCATTTTGGCAGCGTGGGCAAGTGGTATAGATGGAAATTTGTTTCCAATTTGGAGAAGTACAACTTTCATGTTATTCTTTGAAGAATCTATAAATAAACTTCATTCCTCTATTTTGTGTTTGTGACCATGGGCTTCCATAACACAACTAATATTATTACAGAAAACAACTTCATTTTCAACAGAAAAGCAATTTTCAAATTAATTTGTCTGTTTCTGAGTGGAGTAGTTACTTTTGTTTTGTGATGGAGGAGATTCCAACCTTTTAATCCGAAGCCCAAAAGTTCAGCTTGACTTTTAGAAAGATTCAAATCTCGAATAAGGTCATTAAGATCTTCCTGAGTGAGAAGATGAGATTCAGAAGTTGAAGCTTGAAATGGAGGATCACTAGTTAAATCATCATCACATCTGTCATCATCAGATTTATTTTCTGTTTCATCATCACTTAGTATTATACTTTCAGTAGGTTTTGCTACTGGCAGTTTATTACTGTGAGGGACAGGTCTGATAGTAAACAGTAAATTGGGGTATTTTAAAGTATGTTTTGATTTAAAATTGATACCACAGACATTTGTCAAATGAAAATGTTTGTCAAACAGTTGGTTAATTCTGAACATTTTTTGAGCAGTTGATCATTACAGAGACTGTTGCAGTGTCTGTGCAAATGATCTTCTGGTTCCTTTCAGATCATTGGTATAGTGAATTTCATGCATTAAGAACCTTTAACAGATTTTGAAAAAAGACTGACACAAGTAATGCAACAATAATGAGGAGCTAAGGTCTTATCTTGGTCACCAACTTTACATCCGAAATAAAGTTCATAACACTTTTTAATGTATGGAGTAAATATGTGCAGTTAATTTTTTAACATTAACTTGCTACAAATGTAACAAAAATAATCTGATTTACTTACACAGTTTCTAGGTACTGTGCCACTTGATATTTCAAACACAAAAAAAATTACTTAATAGTAAATTAACAAAGAAATACACAACTGAACAAATTTAGAGGCACATCTGAATTCTTACTAACTGAAATATGAATGCATATTGCCTGAAACTGGCAACTCTTATTATTAGCCCTAGTTGTGACACATTTCTGAATCATCAGTCGGCATGAGTCTTTGCTGTACAAACATAATTACTGTGTTCAGTTATGACTAATCTCTATTATCTAATCTCTAATAAGTATCTTTTGCAAATAATAATTCTGTTGTACTAAAAGTCATCAAAAATAATATGTAACAATATTATGTACACCATAGAAGGTAATGATTAATAGTGCATAACAACAAAACGGAGGGTGGTAGAAAACTTCTGAGAACATTTTTGAAATCAGCGAAAAAAGTACGTTTAGAATGTCAATTTAGTTGCTTTGTGACAAAAACTTTGTTGATCAGTGTAATCTTTATATATCTAAGTACAAAGTAAGTAATAAAACTATAATTATTAACAAATTTATGATTTTATTTGTTTCCTCTATCTCATAATAAAATAATGGACTTGAGTGTAGGTATATAATCATTATTATCATCAAAATCAATGTTGTAAGCCTATGCCTCTTTCAGTACTGTAAGCATCTTTTGTAAGCAGGAAAACTGTAAAATATGATATGTGTCGAAAAATATATTAATTAATAAGTATGTTTTAACTGATTAAAACAAAGATATTGCTCATACAGTTTTCAACAATTTATGTAAACATCTTTTTAAATGTTAAATTGAGGCCTTAAATTTTGAAAATTCTTTTTAAATACATTTTTTTTAACTACAATGGCTTTGCCTGCTTTCTTGATTAAAAAAAAGTTTTTCTTTATCGGTTATTAGAATTAAAGATAAAAAAATTAAAAAAATTTTTCGTAAGAAATGCTTTTCAGAATTTGTCTAAAGGTTCTCTTCGGCTAAGTAACAAAGATTATTATAATAAAGACTTCAAAAAAGCAAAAAAATTAATACTATTCATCTCTATTTTAATTTTAACTTTTTGAAAGATCAGTATCAAATCAAAAACTTAGAAACCTATAATATGGCACTGGTATCAAAAAATCAAAATTAAACAGAGAATTGAAAAAGTACTATTCTTTATTTTTAACACATCTTTTAGTCCATTTTATTGTTTTAAAAAATGTATTTTATTTAAAAAAAAGTTTTATTTTTGTTCAAGTACAGGTTACAAAAAATAACACTGATAGAAATTTGTTAGATAAAAAAAAGGGTGAGAAACAACTTAATAAAAATACATAATTTAGTGAAGTTAATAAAATAAAAATATAATTAGAATCCAGATGTTCTGAATTTGAATCCCAATTAGGCTTGATATTTTTTGTATGTTACAAATTTTCATATTCTCACACAAAAGCTTCTTAGTAAGCTTCTATGGAGAATTACTTCAGCAGTCAAAAAAAAAAAAAAGAAGAAAATTACAAGTGTGGATTAAGGCTGTTTGGATTATATTTATATAGTTTTTTTTACTTCACATTTTCCAAAAAGTTTTCACAAAGATTATTGTGAGAAACTTCTTTACATAATGATAATGACAAAATACAGTAATATGTTAAAATGGTCTGTGATAATGTAATATTTTATCAACAAATATTCTTCTCATGTTCATGAGAAGGAATTTACATCAGAAACATCAAACAATCTTTCCTCTACCAAAAAAAAAAAAAAAAAAAATCATCTAAATCATTGCAGTTGGTAAGGTTTGAACACATATAAAAAGGCTATAAAATACAATTGGATGGAAATTATGAATTTCTGAATTTGTTCTCTTTCTAAATTTGTTTAAAAGAAATGATTAATAATAATGATATATATGTATTATATTAATGTATGTGTATATATACATATATATATATAATAATAATGAATAATCTTTCATGAAAAAATCATGATTTTTAGGCAAAATAATGTTAATAATTATTTCAGGATGAATTAAAATAAGGATTTTTATTTGTAACTTCTAATTATTAGTCATTTTCCGCACACAATGTTTGTTTATTATTACTTTTTTTAATAGTAATGAATGATCCAGAAGTATATTTTTGGTATCAGACAGAATGATTATATTAATTTCAATGCAATAGTAAGAAATTCTATAAAATAATCAATGTACACTAATTAGAGAATTTTTTAAATTATTTTGTAATAATGCTCACCAATAAGAAATAAAAGTTTACAAAACATTGACCACTTTGCTTTTTCTTGTAACATGACGATTGTTTCAATATTGTAATGATCATTTAGACATTAAGATGCAGTTAAATGTAACTATACCTTTGATTGAGTTTGAATCATGGTCTTGTAGATTTAGAAAGGTACTGCAATAACAAGAGATATGTGATGGTGGTAACAATACTTTAATTTAATTTGCAAGATCTTTTACTGTTAAAAGAATATTAACAACAAAAAATTGCAATGTAGTTTTATTAAAACTATTTTCATATTAGAATAGATTGTTTTTATAATTTAATAATTTTATTTGAGTAAAGAATTTTGTTACCTGTTAATTGGAATGAAGTACTTGCAGATATATCTTACTTATTTTTAATTCTAAACTGCTAAATATTACCGTGGGGTAAACTTGTTCAAATTCTTGAATCTTAAAATGATATTACTTCTCACCTGGTAGTGAGAAGTACCACGGCTAAAAGTAGAATGCAACATACTAAGAAGGTATTTATATTATAAACTAAATATTCCAGTTCATCTGTATTCGACCCGCAGTTGGATTTACGGTATTGTGTTCATTTCAGTTTTATAACCCACTCACATTCACAATACATAATTTCCATAAGCTCTGAAATGATTTTTATTCTTTCTTAAAAAAAGTATACTCTCTACCATTTCTAACCAGGAATAAAGTAACGTATTATTTGACCAAACATGGTCTAAATTACTTTTCCATTGTGCTATCTATATTTACTATATGTATAAATTTATTTATAATTCTTGTTTTTTAAATAAATCTACAGTTTTGAAGGTATATTGCAGCTAAAAATAAATTAATTTAAAAAAATATCAGTGAGATGAATTTGATGTAAATGTAGACTTATCAAAAGAAATATGTAGTGTATGCTTGGAATTTTTGCAACATATACCAGTGTCTTATATGTAAGAATAAAAATTTAGCATATGGTATAATCTACACCATACTTGAAGGTCTAAAATTTACCTTCAATTTGAAATGTCTAATATATTTCATATTATGAAAATGTTATATACATCAAACAGTTTAATCAATATTTCTTAAATTTGGACAATAATGTATAGAAAAAGCAAACATAATTTTTAAGTCTTGCATAAAATGTAAAAGATTTCAGTTTATTAAATATGAGGGTTCATTTAAATGATATTTCACAATTTATGCAGAAAATACCATTCTACTAAAATATTTCTTTATATTTTAAAATAATAGGATATGAAACTGTGTCCAAGGAAAATTAAAAACTGCATTTACTTCCAACTTATATTAAAAATTTTAAACAAAATTAACATGACATAAAAAGAAGCAAAGCTATGATGAATATCTTTTTCTTTTTTTTTTCTTTTTTCTTAACTTCCGGAACAACAATTAAGTATCTCTTCAGAGGGATGAGATGAATGAATTGTAGTGTGTGTGAAAAATGCCATGCCTGACCGGGATTTGAACCTGGGACCTCTGGATGAAAGGCCGAGACGCTACCACTTGCGCCATGGAGGCTGTGCCAGCCTCCATCATGTCGATGATGGAGGTGATATTCATCATGCCGATGAATATCACTTTCCTTTAAATATAGTGATGCTGACAAGCACATACAGGTAGGTATGTCTATAACTTGATGGATATCTGGCTTATAGTCTATTTAGTAAACAGGCTAAATATATATGGTTCATAAAAGCTACTATATGTATCTGTCAGTGATAGTGATGTATGGTAGAGGTTAGTATTTGTGTCCTACTTTTAATATAATGTATTCACAATTAGAATCTCTAAGTGAGTTTCAGTGCAGAAAGTAAAATATACAAACTAAGAACAAGATGTCTATTAACAGTAAAATCATGTTTTATGTTACAACTATTATATGAATCATCCAAGTTAAAAAAAATGTGAATAGTTTCCTTTTTTATAGTTGATTATGTGATAATTAAGTGCAGGAACTAATAATAATAATTGATGTATGTTTAACAGTTAAAAATAGAAGATTGTTGATCTAGTTTTATGATTTTCATTTCTTTGCATCAAAATACTTCTATTTTCTTGGAACAAAGAAGTAAAGAAAAGACTGAAATATAGTTTGGCAAAAGTTTTACAAGAGTTATGCTTAGAGTATGCTGACCTTTTCATATTGTAGGTATACTTAAACATTTAATTCAGTATTACAAGAAGTTAAATGGGAATATTGTAGTCTATAATTTATTAATATTGTTTTACAATATGATACTTGAAAGTTGCTATCAGTACTTTGTATGAGCACTTATGAACATACTGTTTATATATGCTGGTTTACTTTATTGATATATATATATATATATATATGTTACATGTCTTGATCAAAAAGTTGTAAAGGTCTCAACATAAAACTTAAGTCATCCCAAACATGACATAGCCATTCTCAATAACAACAAGCATTCCATGGTAGGCTTATAAAAAAAATATTGCATTGTTAATGTTAATAATATTTACTGTTAAAAATTAACTGAATCAGTTACTAAATTGTTAGTGTTTTTCTTTTTGCTTTTAATACAGTGTAATAAAACAACACAATGTGTATGTTACATAAGGATACTTATACATACCTAGACAGTAAGAGACTGCTCTAATTCTGTTCATGCCTTTATATTAGTTATCTTTTAAGGAGGAGGTGGAGGAGGAGTTTGAAAGTTACTTATAACAAAAACTAATAAATCCATTAACTGATTAAGAAATAATTTCTGATCTGTACATAACTTTACTTATTCATTTAAAGATGTTGCAGAAAAAGTTTCTTTAGTGCTTTTATAACTTTGTATCTAATTAGCATAACAGTATGTGAACCATTTAGTAACTATAAGAAAATAGCAAGATTATTATATAATTAGTTCTCAGGATATGAGGGACCATAAACTTAAGTTTTATTCACAATAAAATACTTTGTTCTTGTAGTATTGATTTAATTACATCAATATCCTTTCAAATGGTTATTAATTTAAGTGTTATTGCTTAAATGTTACATGTTATCGGCTAAAATACATCAATATTAACTTCCCAGTTTAATTTAAATGCAGCTTGAAATATTTGAACTCACTGGTTCACAAATTTACACTCTATACAAGAATATCCAACAAGACATGGAACAGTTTCTTTGGCCAGCAATGCTAGGAGACTTTTTTCAGTCCAACATTTTCTTTTATCGCTCTGAAAAACTGAAAGCTATTCACTAAGAGGTTTTACAGAAAATGAAATAATTAACAGACGTTTACTGATAATCAAGTTTAGATTGATGAATGTGTAATATATTATAGTAAAAGAAATTTACCAGGAAGTGAATATAATGGATGTATCACTCATAGCTAGTAGTGATGCAATTTATTGCCATAGTAGTATTGGCATATTAAGAATTTTTAACAAACTTATTCTGTTAAAAAACAATATGACAATAAATTTTTTAATTTTTATTTTTTCAATTATTAAAAAGTTTGGTTCTTGGTTGATGGACCAAACTAAAATTGGAATGCATTTACAGATTTATTCACATATTTACCTTTCTTACAAAGTACCAGTTTATCAGACGAAAGATTCAGTTTAAGAAAAAAACTATTTTAAATATACATAAGAGTGTAACTGTAAATGATTTGAAAATTGGTGTTTAAAAAATGATTCTTCTACAATTTTAAATAAATAGGAACAAATGGTTTAAAAAAAAAATTTAAGAAAGATCCATTTAGATTGAATTTACTGTGAGCCAAAAGGGAAGATGATCATGATAGAGGAGAATTGCAGCATTATCATAACTCTAATTATTGTTCTCAGGCTATTGACTGTTATGGCAGTCATAATTCCTTACAAGCAATAAAAATAATAATTTGGATTAGTTAATTTTTTGTACTAGGAACCATTTTCCAGAGGTTGGACACTATATGTAGAATAGTGTTTATTAAATCGAGGATTGTTATAATTGTATAAATGCATGTTTTAATGTTTAATATACTTAAGAACAGTATTTAAGGACATAGTATGTATATTCCTTAAAAAATAATAATCCTTCAGAAATAATTTTTCTTTGACTTAATCTCAGCAAGATCAACACTCTTTTTGTAAAGTTGTTATTATTAAGTTTTCAATGATTTGAATAGTTGTATATGTTTGTTTGTTTGTTATAATGTCACTTCTATAATAAGTATTATGTGGTCACTAAATTCTTTTCCATCTTACTGCATAATTTTTCTTTGTTTTTAACTAAATGTTCAATCAAAATAGCACTACAAGGAAAAATTCTAGTAGGATCTGTCACCGTTTGTTTCATAAGAAGTGATCTACATGGAAAAAGTAATTATTTT
>JAAAKQ030015219.1:15756-25913 GCA_010016005.3 Zanna intricata
AAAAGTAAAGTATTCCTGAATGAATTAAAATCAGCTTTTAATATTTCTCATAATTTTTTAAGAAATTCAGAAGGAATAAAGCTAGGTGATACATAAATTACAACAAGAGTTGCATTAAAATTATATTAAGTTATGACAATACTTAGATACCATAGATTTACCTGAAGTATGTAATATTTTTCTTAAACTTATTTCATACCTTTGCATAAATAAATGACTGTGGTAACTGATGAATAATGCCTTATTAAGGTATAGTTTTTCTTTTTTTTTAATATTATTTATTGAGATCTCACTATCATTAACTTGTTCTGGTACATGATTTTTCAGATTTGCCTCTCTGGAGCCTCCTCTAGTGTCATATATAAATTTCCATTTATTTATTACTTATTTTCTAATAACTTGCTCTCCTCAGTCTCTATTGATGATATTTTTTTTATAAAGATGACCACCTAATTTTTAATTTTAAGTAAATTTTTTTAAGCTGATTTTGAGCGTAATCATGTTTTCCAATTTACTGATCTCAGTCAATAAAAATTTCAACTAATATAAATATTGCCAATCTGTAAATACATTACTTTCAAGTAAATATTAACTTGAAATATATTATAGAACATTTGAAATTAATTGTTAAACATTTTTGGAGATTCTGAACAAGGTAATTTCAGTTAGAAAATTAATAAATCAATGGAAATAAAAATTAAAAAAATAGTAGAGATGTTCAGCAAATGTGAAACAATAACTAAACCAGACACTGATCTTAATATATCATAACTCCTAACTTTAAAACAAAACAATGAGTTAAAATGTTTATTTACTTATCCTTGTTTCACAAAACTGTGTAGCAGATATAAAGATGAATTCAAAATGTACGAGAAATGATAACAACATTTGTAACATTTTACATCATTATTCAGTTTAGTGAAGAAAAGTATTTCAGTCTATGCTATTGTATTACTCTGTATAGTACAATACAGTTTTACAGTTCATTTTTATAACAATTTTATTCAGTGTCATCTCCATTAATTTTAATTTACCCTGTTGCATTTTTTGGCAAATTGGGTTATAACAATGAGTGATTCTATCATGTAATCTAAACTGAAAAACTCTTAAGAAGCTCAAAAAAAAAATCAGCAATGTATATATATATATATATATATCCCTGAAACTCTAATCTGAGACATTGGTCAGAAAGCATGTATTGCAACAGGTGTCACCGAAAGAACAATTTTTAATACCATAAAGAAATACAAAATTTATGATAAAAATGTCAGTTCTAAAAAGACTCAAAAGTGTGTGAAAACAATTGAAAAGTTGAATGATTTTACTAAAACTATTATTAGAAAAAACTTGCTAACTTAAACAAAATTTTCAGCCTTGAATACTGATTTTGTACTGCCAAATTTTTCTAAAATTACGTTACATCATATTTTAAAATCAAAGAATTTTCATTTCATGTACAGAAAAAACAACTCTTTGAATGAACGTGAAGATATTATTTCATCAGATAGGAAATATTTAAATGAGATTAAGTGGTTTTGTGAAAAGGGTAAGACAATTTAGTATTTAAATGAAACTTGGGTTAATGCAGCATATGTCTGGAAAAAGACATGTGCAAAAGATGATTATGTGAAAGGTTTGTCAACTAAAGTGAAAACCCTACCTAGAAAAGATAAATGATTAATAGTAATGCATGTAGGAAGTGAAAATGGGGTTTTGAATGAAAAGTTATTTGTATTAGTTTGAAGCAGTTTATATTGTACTATATCTGCATGAAGTTAAGTAGTTTGTATGGAAATGTTATTGTAGATATTATAGTAAATTTGGGAAACTATGACTATAGTTCAACAGATGAAACCAGTTTATTGGAAAATAACAGATATTTTTTTTTGTTTTACCTGATGAAATTTTAATAATATTGTGAACTTCATGAAAGTCTACTAACTGAACTAATGGAAGTCATAATTTCTTAAAATTTTTATTTTTAACATAATATATCACATTTAGTTTTTACTCAAAGTGTTTTTTCTTGAATTGATTATGTTAAATCAAATTAGAACCATCGTACTGTTATGTTTCACTTTTGCATGATTTCATAAGACAAGGATTAGTTGAATATATAAGTCTCCCTGAAAGTTGAGGAACTAGAAATCTTCTACAGTGGTTGTTATACATTATCCAAAAAATTCCATTTTAGGGCATGGACTGGCCTTTCACCATCTTCTATTCTTTTTTTTGTAACCTCTGGGGACCACCGTTAGATACTGCATCAGAGTATGCGATGAAATACCAATTTTGTAGCATGTAATGTAATATCTGACCAAGATTTGAACCTAGGACCTCTGCATGAAAGGGTGAGATGCTATCACTCATGCCACCTAGGCTGGTTGTCCTTTTCCATTCTGGTGCATTACAACAACCCTGTGAATGATCCAGAGATTAAGTCATTGATAGAATATTAAGGAACTAGTAAGATTTGCTGTTAGAGGTTATCAACTTCGTTAAAAATGACTTGCCTCATTTGATATATATATCATATTAGGTATGACTGGTACTTAATGGTGGTGAAACATGTTTTATATTATTTGTATGTCGATATCTTTTGACTAGAGCCAAAACTCCTATCAGATTAATTTCCAGTGTATACAATAAAAATCATATCAAATCTGTGAAATACAATATACAACAAATTAATTACTCTATGTATTTCTACTAGGTTTTGCCCATATTTAATAATAAAATATCTTCACATTAAATGAGTAAAGAAGCAAAATTAACACAATTTACTTTCACTATTTCAGTTAATTTTCAAGAACGCTGTTAACTCCAAACAAGCTGTAACTCAAATTCTGCTTGAGTTTGGGTGAATTATCAGTTTATAACATGTAAATTAATTAATTTTATACTTTTATTGTCATAATAACAAATTATATATTAGCGCCACAATATGGCGGGTGTTCGTCGTCAGCTGATAGCAAGGGAAAGTTAGTGGTTGTGATACGTTAACATCTACATCTGGTGAAGTCTGGTATTTACAATTATTGAGTGGTGTATGTTGCTTTATATTTTCTAATTTTATTGTAATTGGTTCTTTAATTTTCGAAGTGAAAAATTTATACCACTTTTGAAGTGAAAGTAAGTGCAACATTGCAAAAATGTTCGTTCTGTTACACGTCATTTAAGTGCTCTTAATCTAAATTTCGCTTGTCAACGCTTTTTTTAGTGCTTCTTTTTTTAAAATTTCAGTTGGGTGTTGAGCTATGTTCATTGTGAGAGTTAAGAACTTATATTGTTATATTTTATTTACTTCTATGATAATTTAAAAAAATATAAATAAATGTGGTCGTTACGATGTGGAAAGAAACCATGTTATATTCTATGTCTATTAATGAATATCGTAATTTATGACCAATTGTCTTGATTAAGCGTCCAAAAAAAGATTCTAAAAGAAGGTTAGATTTAGGAAAGGAGTTGTAATTTATTTTATTTTGGTTTATTGAAATAAGTTTTTCATGTTTAATGTCAACACCATTCAGATATAATAACGTAGTTTATAAAAAGAAGTTTGTTATGCTTTTACTCTATTGCAAATGAAGTTTTATGATTAGACTTAAGAATTAGTATAACAGTAAATACTGAGTGAAGGTTATGATTCAACAATTACATCTCTTAACATGATTTAAAATTTCAGGATCATCTGTTACTTTTATGCCTAAGGTTTTTGAAACCATAAGATTACAAAAATTGGGATCTTTCAAATAAACTGTATTTGTATTTGGCTCCTCCAATATATTGAGAAAAAAATTAATCTTTCTCTAGTAATGTATTGTTACTTTATGGAATGAAATTAAATGCATATTTTCTTCCCTGAGAGAGTTAGATTTTTTATGGTGAACTTAAGCCGCCCTTTGAGAAATCTCAATTATTCTCTAAATTCTGAACATATCAGGACAAAGATCCATTCTCTCTTCCTCAATGATGTGCATGGCAAGTTGTCATAGCTTATCTTAAAGTGGTTAGGAAGCCGTTCTCCATGGCGTGAGTGATAGCATCCTGGCCTTTCTTCTGGAAGTCCCTGGTTCGAATACCAGTCAGACATGGCATTTTCACATGCTACAAAAATTATCATTCATCTCATCCTCTGAAGCAATATCTAATGGTGGTCTCAAAGATTAAAAAAAGGAAAGAACAGTTGTTAGGAAACCATTCCAATAATTTGAAAGCAATATTATCTTTTTAAATTAGCAATTTTGTTTGAATGTTTGTTAATGTATAATATATGTTTTTTTCTTAAGATTTTATTTTCTATTCTGTATTTAATAAAACATGTCTGTTACAATAATTGATTCTTGGTCAAATATACTTACTACACTCCAAATATACTTATTCTTAGTACACTGCCTTCATGTACATTTATGAGTGTTCTTGTGCTTAAAGAGTACATTTATTAGAACTTATTAAGAGAACTTTCAAGAGAATATTTACTTCTGCTTACCTTTGCACTGCAGCATCATTGATCCCATTTCCAGTTCTAGGATTCAAATTCTTATTTCAAAAAATCTCCTCCAACACTTCGTCAGGGTTTCATAAAATTCCTGTTGACTGAATTTTTAAGTTTTCCCCCTTTTGATATATAATCCTTGAACATTCTGTGTTGAGAAAATGTTACATGGTTAAATGTTACATTTTCATAACCATTTTTTGTTTTGTTTTTGTTCTTGATCCAGTGTAGTCAACTAAAATTTTTTTGCAGTGAAAAGTTTTCACAAAGAATGGGCCAACGGCTATAATCCTCAACTTTTTGATTTTCTTTCAGGGTTGTTTTAGATGTTGGAGACATCTACTTAGCTGTTGGAGAACTACTAACTTTGAAGGTAGCAGTAGCCCTGTTTGCAAACAAATAGCCTTTGATTTATAACAATAGCCTTTGAGTGCAAGTAGTAAATATTTTTGAGCCTTATCTAATTTTATTTTATTAATTAACTGAAATTAATATCTTCAATTAGTGGAAGAAAATTTTATGTGAGTTTTCTCTCCGCTATTTTGATTGTTGTACTGACATTTTATTAATTAGAGCTTAAAATTATTTATGTCAATACAGCATAAATTTAACGTTATTTTAGATATTGTAATGTCTCAGATGTTAAGCAATTTCAGTAAAGAAATTTCAACTTCTCTAATTCACAATTGCCTTTTTTTTTATTCTGCTGATCTCTTTGTTGGGTATTTACCTTGAATCTGAAAGGTTCTGTTTTAGAATCCCAGTCAGGCTGGAGATTTTCATTCAGTACTAAATTAATCTATTATTAATTACTTAATGAAATTAATTTATTTGTTTATAAAACAATAACTGACTAGATTGTAATGCAATGATTAATGATAATGTAGTGATTGTAATGGTTTAGTAGCCTGTGAAAAATGCCATGCCTGACCTGTATATGTTGACTTATGGATGAATGTCAAAGTTTTTATTCTCACCCACAAAGAATAGCGGATTAAGTGATTAAAATTGAGTGTAAGCTTATTGTTGTTTGATAAACTGATAAAACATTAAAATAAAAGTATTTATTGTTTTTGTGATATTATTTACATTAGCATGAAATCAATCGTATATTACTGGCATTGTAATCAAATTCATGTGTTAATGAATCATGTTAAAGGATGACCATTTTGATTAGAATTATCAGAACACTAACTTTTTTTTACACCAATAATTTTTTCTCATCTATATAATTAAATGCTATTGATGTTCATATAAATCCTATTTCAAATGTGTAAGTTATTCTCATTTACAAGATGTGGTTACCTCAATTTTTTACATTTTGAAATATATGTAAGAATCATTATTATAATGCTTTGTTGAACTTAAAAAATAATCCTAAGAGGATAATTTTTAATGGGTATTATAACTAAAATTTACTGTGCATGTGCACACACATGAATGTTTCTTATACAAAAATTTTGTTTTATGCAAAACATGTTATTCTCTTTTGTAGCATCTGCCAATTCTTGGTTTGACGGTCAATAATACATCTCCAGCTTTCTCTCTGATAAAAGCCCTTTCCTAAATATATTTTAGTATTATATCTATCCAGTTGCTTCTTGACATTGAACATTTTTTTATCCAGTTCATCCATTGAACATTTGTGTTTCTTGTAGTTGCATCTGTTCTAACTCCAGTTCTATCTGCAGTTTTATTGTATTTGTTTCTTTTTAACATTTCACAGAAAATGACGAGTACTCTTATTGTACAATAATCATATACCAACAGCAAGATATTGAAATGTCAAGAAATTGCTGAGACAAATCAGAAATTGTAAAACTCTATGCCTTAAGAATGAGTCTTCTCTTTACCAATCCATATTGTATGCAAATCTTCATCAACTAGGGCTGTTGAGCACTAAGCTCCTTACCATGAACATTCTCTCATTTCTCATATTACAATATCAAACTACTTTCATTACGCTTTTAAGTATCTCAATGAATGTTTTAATTAATAGTTTTAATTTTTTTTTTTTGATCAAACGTTTTTTGTATTCAAAAACTTAATTACTGATTGTATTTCAAAATTGTTGGCCAATCATTTTAAACATGAAAACCAATGTAATGTTCATATTGAGCCCGCAAAGATAAATATTATTTTGTTTCCAGAATAACCTTTTAAAAAATTAGTTTTATGAACTCATTTTCCAATTGATAAGGATTTTCTTTACCCAAATATAACTCTAAAAATACTACATGCTTTCTGCCATTCTCACCATTTCTCTTGGTTCTTTATCTATGAACTATATCAGGTTTTTCACTGCTACAATTTTTTCAATTGTTTTGAATATTTTGTTCTTTCTCCTGTCACATTTCAGTAATCTCTTATACTCCAGTTTACCACTCTTTATATCTTTCATATTCTATGATCTTTTCTTTTTTAATACTGCTTCTTTTACTCTTTCTTTTCTATCATCTTTTACCTTTTTTTGCCTTTGGTTCTTTCACATTCTCAACATTCACTTGATGTTTTGATTTCTATCCATTCACGTTTGTTATTTACATAATAGCTACACACTTCTTTACCACTTTAACAAACACTTATGTTATAATTGTGTCTCTTATTGTGATGAATTTTCATGACAGCATGAAGGTCATGCTGACACCCTTTTTTTAAGGCATGGTTCATCATGAGTTTGTTCTTCAAGGGCTTCAGTAAAAGGTCTAATTTTTAACTGCTCTTCATTGGCTAAGAGATGCTGTCTAACACAAGATATTACAGCTTTGGGAAAATGGAGATGGGAAATTTCATCACAACAATGTCCCTGCCAACTTATCCAGTGATTTTTGGCAAAATAGAAGATTGAACAACTTCAGCAGGCTGCTTACTCAGAGATGACCTGTGCGATTTTTAGCTCTTTCCTAAGCTTAAAATTCTACTTCAAGGAAAGAGATTTGAAGACAGAGAAAAAATCAAAAGAGAGGCTATAAAAGGACTTATATTGCTCGCTAAAAATTACTTTAAAAAATGCTCCTTCCAACAACAGAACATCACTGTATAAATGTGTTACATGAAGAGGGACTTGCTTTGAAAGGGGTCCAGTCATTGCTTAAGCATTTTTGTTTTTTAAGCCAAGGTCAGGTACATTTTGATCACACCTTGTATAAGCTATGTGGGTTTTGTTCTTTTGTCTCCCCATTTGTGCTGTGACTGGTGTTCTTGCTGCCTTTTCTCTGGATTATGTCTCCTATTACTGGACTGTTATATGACCTATTACTTTCATAAAACTATCGACTTCCTTCCTGCATCATTTCATTGCCTATACCATTTAGTTATTGATAATTAAATTTTAAGCAATATAAATATTCAAAATTTTGATGAAGTTTTCTTTGTAATCAGCTAATTGATTCCATCTTAAAATCTGTTTTTCAATCTCTGTGGTTAAGTAGTAGCTACTTAGCTAGCTTGTATTTTTGAAAGGTTGCAGATTGAAATCCATATCAACCTTGGTTTTTTCATGCTGTCAGATTCAATACTTCTTTGCCATATTCCCTTGCATATGGTATCGCTTTATGTTGTAAATTATATGCAGTATTAACTTATCAAATAAATATTTATGGATTTTTGAATGATGATTTGAGATTTCAATGTATAAAATTTTATCTAAAGCTAATTGTAAGAAAAAATGATTCTTATGGTTAAGAGTTATGACGAGTTGACAGATATGTGGAATAAAGTCCAAGTGGTGTACATCAATAATCAATTTGGTTTTTTATTCATTGTAGGATCACTTGCCAAGATGAGTACCATTCATTTGTTGTTTCCTGATGAAGATGTGGAAATGGGTGGTAAATCTGCCGTTGAAGATGATTTTGCATATAGAAACAATGTTCATCAAGCATCAGCTAATATTCGTCTAGGTAATATATATCATTACCTCATGTTTTAAAAGTTTGCTATCATTAATTTAAAAATTTTACTTGTGTTATAAACATGGAACATCTTTATTTATCTAGCTAGGAATTTTTTGTTTTTCAGTAGGATACATTTACATTAAGAAGATATACAATTGAATTCTGTCAATTGATTTAAACTTTCTTCTCTACAAAATTTATGTTTTATATTGTGTATTTATGTCCAGTAAGATAAAAGATTTTTAAAACTAAAAGTAAGAGGAACTAAATGTTTTGATGCTTATGCTAAACATAGAACACTCATGGTTATTTAAATCTTTGTAGTCTGTCTGTGATCTTAACTTTTAGATGAATATCTTGTATACCAGTAAATCTTTCTTCTGTCAAAAATTCCTAGCAGTAAAAGCAGGTTTCCGACAGGTTTTCCTGGCTCTAAAGTTGTTCTGATTGAATGAAACTTCAGTAGTTCTCATCTAATTTGAAGAACAGCAACCAGTCTCTCAGCTTCTGTTAATCAATTTCTTGGCAGTCAACTTCTAGCAGGATTAATTTGATGAGGATGACACATGTAGACGTCTCTAAGAAAAATATTTCTGTGGCATTACCATTTATGGTAATTATTTCGCTTCAAATATTATATTTGCTTCGTAAATGGGTTAATCAATTTTTTATTTTTAGGTAATCAGTCTTTTTTTTTCAGCTTATCAATCTTTACATTCAGGTAATGAATGTAGTAATCTTGCAGATAAAGTAGTATGTACTCAGCCAAAACAAAATACTTTTTGGATTTTATGTTTGGTAAACAAAACATGCTGAAAGAACAGTGACAAACCAAATGCTTTTTATTGATAATTTGATCAATATAGGTTTATGATAAACAAGCTGTTGGTGATAATAAATTACTTATTAACAAGTGTGCTAAACCGTTTCTTAGTTTGTTTCACTAGTGACTATTTTTACAATTTGTTTAATTTAAATCAGTTTTAACATGAAATACCTACTTAGTGTGTTGTCTAACTGCTATTATGTTTTAAATATTTAATTATGACTAGATAAAATTTAGATATAAATTCGTATTTTATGTTGTGGGTAATAGTTCTTCACCAACGCATTCATTCATAGTATTCTTCCATTAGAGCAGGTCCTGTCACGACTGCTGCACTCCCCTTGTTCTAACCTTTGCTAATCTCCTTGTTTTTGCATATTTTCCCTTTTTCATATTCCCAACTGAAATCTGAAATTTCTCTCTCCCTCTTTCTTTTCCTCCATTCACCAAGCCTTCTACCACATTCATTAATAAACACCTTCTCATTCAATGTCCTAGTCGGTTCTTTTTCATGTATTCATTCACATTTAGAGTTTTCCTGACCTCTGATTCTCCATAATACTTCATTTGATACATGATCTTGCCATCCAATATTTAACATTCTGTGCCACACCCATATCTCAATAGGCTCAATTTATTTTCTGTTTGCCTTTCTCATCATCTACATTTAAACTCCATAGATCATCACACTACAAATAAGAAATTTCATAACCTCTTCCATAATGCTAAGTTTTAACTTTCCACACATCAGTTTTACTTGCTTTCTTCTTGATATTCTTGTTTTAATTTCTGCTGTGCAAGTTAGGTCATCAGTTATAAAACTTCCCTGTCGGGGAGTCTTATTCTTTAAGACTTTGGGGGTTGGTGTCCACACATGTCTAGCCTCTGCAGCTTTTCTTCCCACTACATACTGAGCTGCAGGACTCTTTACACTATA
>JAAAKQ030015219.1:26013-37799 GCA_010016005.3 Zanna intricata
GTTGGTGTCCACACATGTCTAGCCTCTGCAGCTTTTCTTCCCACTACATACTGAGCTGCAGGACTCTTTACACTATATCAAGAACACTACACAATTTACAACACATACCGTACACAACTGCACAACATTTCACACTATTTTCTCTTACACATACACTTGCTGATGTTGTGACACTACAAAATACAACCGTAACCCAAGGTGGAAACTATTGTGGCGATGGGTGAATGGGTTCAGGTGGTTCAGCGAAAAATGTTTGAAAGTTAAGAGACGGGACTCAATGTTGGTTGAAATGATGAATAGAGCCGATCCTTCTTACATCTTAAAAATACAGGAGATATTAGCTTAAAGGCGGTATGCCAAAAATCCTTAAATACTAACTGAGGAGTAATCTTTTGCCAGGATCTTCTAGAGGTGGACATTACTGAATTAGCTATTGAACTTTGTACTCAGAAAGTTTTGGAGGTGAAGCGAATAATGAAACGACAGAGTCAGTAGGGAAGAACCTACACCTTCCCTTATATTAACTTTTAATCTTCTGGTACCACCAGAGAAGATTAAAGTGGCTTCCTCGTCGATTCGGATGTGTTTATTTCATCCTCAACCCACAACAATGTTTTCAATGCTAAGAGTATGGCCATACAACAACTTGTCCAAAAACTGCAATTGGTGCTTGATGTGGTAAAGAAGTTCACAATGACACCTACTGACAGAAAGAAGAAAAATGTGAAAAAACTATGAGGGAACACATTCAGTTTGAGCTCGAGATTGCCCAACTTTTAAAGAAGAAAAGGCACAATCCTTGCTCCTCTCGAGGAAATATCATAAACAGCATGAGACAAAACATGGACCTTTGTCTACAGAATGATTTATCATACACATTCATGTTCTCATCATCTGGTACCCTGTTAAACATTGACTTCTTATGCTCATCAAGTTTGTCCCCTCATCTTAATTAGTCTTCTTGTGATGATCTTCATGTTAGTGACCACAGGCCTAACTATGTTAGTAATGTAAAAGGCCTTACGTGAATAAAAGTGACTATTACATGAATAAAAGACATGGAGATAGATTCTTGTAAAGCAGATTGGAATGGTTACCATAAAGCCTTCCCATCACACTATGAAGATGTAGACATCCTTGAAGAACTTATGTTTTATATGACTGATTCTTCAGAATACTAATAGATATATCCCACAAATTTTGGAAAATCTTAGACAGCCTTCGTTCCTTGATGGAATGATAATTGCAAAAAGGCTATTAGCAAACAGGGTCAGGCACTGCGCAAATTTAACTGCAGGCCAACAAGTTAAAATCTAGATTTGTACCTTAAGGCTAGAGTGGTATGTCTTTTGAGTATTTTTAGACACTAGGAGGAAGTCTTGGAAGAAATATGTGGAAACCATCTCGTGCACTACTCTCATATCTGCTGTATGGAAAAAGATCTGTTCAATCTGTGGATGACCAAAACAATTCATTCTCAAGACTCATTCATGAAGGAGAACTCATTATATCACCTTCTTTGGTGGCAAGTACTTGTCAGGTTGTTTCCGTTCGGTGTTCCTCGTCTCATCTTACAGTGATGAATTTCAGAGATACAAATTACACATGGAAGTATTATTGTTAAAAATTGGTGATTTGGTTGGTGAATTAATTGTCCTTCTTCATTCAAAAGTTGTCACATGTACTTAAAAAGTGCCTAACACAAGTACTTAAAAGGTCATGTGCCTCCCGTGGACCTGACAACATTCGTCTCTGTATGCTCTCTCACCTTCTAACTCTCATATTTGGAGGGACCTAACTTGTATGTATTTATAATAATCTATTCTCCTCACAAGTTTTCCCATCAATTTGGTCAGAATCCTTTGTCATACCAATACTTAAACCTTTTTTTTTTTTTTTGACCTCCACAACCACTGTTAGGTATATCTTCAGAGGATGAGATGAATGAATTGTAGCTTGTGTGATAAATACCATGCCTGACTGGGATTCGAACCCGAGACCTCCGGATGAAAGGCTGAGACGCTACCACTTGCACCACAGAAGCCGGCTCCAATACTTAAACCTGGTAAAGACAAAGCAAACTCCTCAAGTTACCATCCTATCTCTTTGACAACCATTTTATGTAAAGTAATGGAGAGAATGGTGAATCGCAGGCTGACATGGTACTTAGAGAGACATGGCTTTTTACTTCCAGAACAATGTGGTTTCCACCAAAGACATTCTTCCATTGAGCACTTAGTGTCATTGGAAGCAGCTATTCAAAATGCTTTCCTTCTCCACCAGCGTCTTATCGCTATCTTCTTTGATATCAACAAGACGTATGACATGGCCTAGCGACGTAGTATTCTTAACACCCTTAAAGAATGGAGAGTCAAAGGGTGTATTCACGCATGTATCAGGGTTTTCTTAAATGACTGAAGTTTTTCCATGTTCATGTCCATGTTGGAGATTACTTATCGGATAGTGTCATCTTGGAGAATGGGTACCTCAAAGAAGTGTAGTAAGTGCCGCTTTGTTTGCAATAGCCATCAACAGCTTTACTGAATGTGTGCAATCACCTGTTTCATGTTTTTTATTTTTTGATAATTTTGCCATATATATTGCATCCTGTTCAAAGCCACACCAGAGAGACTCCGTTTTTTTCAACGTATCCCTGTTCATATCCTCCGTGGAGAACCAATCCCACAAATTTTATATTTGACCTTGCAACTTGCAATAAAAATTCAACACCACTTATCTTCTTTCAGCATAGTTTTCACCATTTTCTTTCCAAAATAAACCCAAATGCAATAATATACACAGATGGATCAAAACAGAATGATACCATTGATTGTGCATTTGTTGTCAATGATAGAACTTTTCTGTTTGGGCTGCCTAATATTACAGGTATATTTTACTTCTGAACTGTACGTTATCAATAAGGCATTGAATATCGTTAACTTAAAATACCATCATATCTTTAGCGACTTGTTTAGTGCACTCCAAGCTTTAGCAGATTTTTACTTTAGACATTCTTTGGTCACTGAAATCTATATTGCAATCGCTGAGTTGAACCACTACAACACACAAGTGAGTTTCTGTTGGATTCCTAGCTACATGGGAATTCCAGGTAACAGAATTGCAGATACCGTTGCTGAAGATGCATTTAATCAACCTTCCTTTACCACTTCTGTTGTTACTTCTGATTTTATTAATTGTATAAAACAGTCTCTTCGAGCATAGTGGCAAGGTGATTGGATGGCTACCACTGATAACAAATTCTGGCACATTAAAGACTGTGTATTGCCATGGGACTCCTCATGCAGAAAAATTTGTCGTGAGGAAGTGGTCCTCTGTAGACCACTTCCACCAGAGTCACACATGATTACTATGCAGTGGTGCGTGTCACTACTAGGACACGTACCACTATGCGTACGGTGCAACTCGAGTTCCCGCCCGAGGGGAAAAACACCTGCCCAGTGACATTACCGGTTGTCACACTACCCCCTCCATTCCTAGCCCTGAAGGGCTTTACCGGAGGTTGTTTTTTCGCCTCGGCCTGATAACATCCAGTCATCAACCGACCTCGGGGAGATGCTGCCGATGCCAATGCCAATGCCCTGAGGGACATTCACATCGGCAATTAAACCACAAAATTTAGCCCTATGTCCGATGTCTTCTTGGACACCTTGCCCAAAACCACCCGCCGTAAAACTTGCTTAGGACTGTCGTGGAAGCACGAAGATCCCACGCCATACGTTCACCAATTATCAGCAGCGGTACTATTCTACTCACATTAATTATCATCGTGCCACGCCAGCTTATAGAAAGGAGTGCACTTATCAACTATTATGTCCTCGAGGACCCCAGGTCTGGTCCATTTGAGAGCTATCAACTCTCATCCAGCACCAATTTTGAGGTCCGCTTAGACGAAACTTAGATGAAAGTTGATCGCAACTTGAAACGCATTCCTATTTCTCTTACTGGGTGCACTCCGTTTCTAACAAATTTTCCAAACGCAAACTACGATTGTGCTTGGAAACATGGGAGGCATACTCCCGAGCACAACCTTTATTGATACCAAAAGACAAAACTAACCGAGGCTATAGTACCAAAGTGCGCCTACCTCTGGTAGGCGCGCTTTGGCACTATAGCCTCGGTTAGTCAACTGCTGGGGCAGTTGATTAACTGCCCCAGCGTGCCCTAGCCACCCGGGATTCTACTCTACACCCCCTCAGCAGATCTGCACAGAGCCAGAAAACGGAGGACGTCAGCCACAATTGACCACTCACTGCGGGTCTTCCAGTTGACCCGCAGATCCAGAAAAGAGTTCTCTCTCGAGTTCCCTAACAACTCTGGTATGTTCAGCCTCGTACTGGGGACAAACATATAGAACGTGGTTCGTAGGGTCGTCAACCCTACATTCTGGACAAACCTAACCAAACTATGCCTGAAGGCACCATGTCCTGACAGAAACTGTGTGATGTATCGTTTGGGGGAAACCCACCTAATCGCTGTCAAATACCGAACATCAGGGAAGATACCATGCGTGTATCGACCAGTAGAAGAATCATTCCAGCTAAGTTGCCAAGAGTCAAAACCTTGGTCTTCTATTTCTCGCATACGCCCTGGAGTAAGAAGGTCATCCTTCTTCGAGGTATACCGCGTGCTACGCTCTCTAGCCAGGATATCAATTGGTTTTGTGCCGGCGATGACAGAGACAGCCTCTCTCGAGACCGTTCTGTAACCTCCAACAACAGCTAACAGAAGAAGACGCTGGGCTCGCAATAAAATATCCCTATAACCTTGTAATCTCATACGATGAGCCCAGACGGGCGCAGCGTACAACATTATGGCTTCGCAGACACCTTTGTAAAGTATATGCATGGTACGGAAATTCAACCTCTAATCGGGATGAATGACTCTACGAACGCCAAAGAAAGGTCTGTCGCTTTCTTTGCGACAAACTGAAGGTGCTCCCTGAAGAGAAGCCTCTTGTCAAGTTTAACACCCAGATGTTTCTGAACTGGGACATACATAATTGAGCGGCCGTTCTTCACAACTTGCGGGGGGCGAGCCAGATGTAGACGGCTCTGCAAAAGCATCATAGTGATTTTCTCCGCGCCAAAAACCATCTTATGCTAAAGACTCCACAATCGCAAAACCTGACATGTCCGTGTCGCTCGAATTTCTATCTCCAATCGCGAGTTTCCTTCGACCAGCAGAAGCCCGTCATCAGTATAAGTGACGACACGGTAACTGCCGGGCAATCTCAACCACATCAGAGAATTGAACTCGACGACCCAGATGAGGGGACCTAGAACACTGCCCTGTGGACATCCTTTAGACAGGGTCTTTCCTACATCAGAGCCACCGTCACAAAGAACGATGGTTCTGTTGTTGAAATAGCTCAAGAGAATGAGAATTTCATTTGGCGTGCAACCATGCCGCTGTAGTTGGAACAAAGCAGAGGGCCACCACAAATTATTGAATGCCCGGGATATGTCTAAAAAAACGCTGAGTCATATTTGCACTCGCTTGCTGCTGCTACATCTAAAACCTTAAGAATGGCATCCTGTGTGTCCTTGCCCGGAAGGAAACCATATTGATCGTCCATCAACTGATGAATAGAAGTGAGCCTGCTATTAATGCGGAGATAGAAAACCTTACCAACTACGGGCAAGAGCGTCAGAGGCCGGTAGAAAGAACTCACGGTCGGATCCTTGTTGCCGCCTTTGAAGATTTATTTTTAAATATAACTTATATTAGAAAGTTTTTTATGAATAGGATATTTTATAATAAAAGTTTACTGCTCCAAACAATAGTAAAAGCATTACTGTTATAAAATTATTTTTATTGTAAACCCAAAATTTAGATAAGCAATAAAAATTACTATTATAATAAAGCTATTAAGCTTACTTTAAAAAGAAAATATTATATGAGAATAAAAAAATTAACTTGCAAAGAATGATAGATTGAAAAAATTCCTTTCAGTGCTCACTAAAATAAAAAGTTCTCACAATAAATTTATGAATTTTACAACTACTAAAATCCTTTAAATGTATCTGTCATTGTAAATATTATTGTGCTTTTTTTTGAGTAGGCATTTGACAATTTTATTAGCTGTGTTAATTTGTAAGTTGGAAGTTATTAAGCTATAGGCTTATCAATGTTTATTTTTTTCTAACATATATTTAGAAATATTTTTGTATTAAATTAAATTTATGCATTATTTTTCTTTCAAGTTTTATTTGTGATAAAATGTATAACAAAACATTACAACAGGTAGAAATAGTTATTTAAAAAAAAATCTACATGAGTTACAGTTCAAATAGTATTTTGTTACTCTTAACCAAATGTGAGGTCACGCAAGTAAAACATAATAATGTTTGATTGTCTGCTGCTCTTAAGATTATTTCTAAATAAACTACACTACCAAATGTATATTACTCTGTTTGGGTGTGGGCATGGATACTAAATTAGTTTATTTCATTGGATATAATAATAATTATTTTCCACAAACCAGATTTCATTGAAGGTATAACACTTTTCACATGTTTATTACGAATTCATTTGTCAGTCTTTTTTTTTAGGCAATGTTATATATAAATAAAAATGTATGGGGGAGTGGAAACAATGAGAAAAATCTACTGAGTAAATTATCTCTGAACTTTCAGGTGCAATAGATTTCTTTTACTACGTGGCTCCTACATAAGCATTCACATATATAAAAAATAACATAAGAAAATAATGAACCTAAATATTAAGAAACAAGTAAACAAATAAATACAGAAATTAAAATTGACCAAATTTATAATTAAAACCAAATCAAGACTATTAAATTATTTTTTAGAAATTTATTTTTTTTAGGGTTAAAAATTTTATGCAAGTATTTTATATAGAAAGGGTGAATTTCAAGAAGTGGGGACAAGGGTGGTAAGTAATCAACCACAAAAACAAAATCTCCTTTGCAGCAATATAGATTCTTTAGAATGATAGGTGTAGTCTACATTGCTTTAGAAATTAAGATAAACCAACATAATGAAAAGTATTTTAAATTAATCATTGAGCGTTAATGTACATCTGTAGGTATATATTATTATTTATTATTAAATGTTTACTCAGTTATGTCATAAGGGATCAGCTTGTAGTAGACTTTTACTTTATTTTTTTTCTTGTTACTTTTTGTAATGTTCGGCTTACTTGAATGAGAATTCTTTGTGGTCTCATTCACAAATGCACATAATTCAGAAAGTGATTTTATCTTATCAGTTCATAATTAATTACATGTAGTAAGTAACGTTATGACATTTACTTTACTTTTTTGTACCTTGATTTTTACTTGAAATTATTTAAAGTATTACATAATGAAATAAAAAGCTAATGAATGCAAAATGACTTAATTTACAGACTGATTCAGGAGGAAAGGAAAATAATCTGAAAATTGATTTTAGAGCTTGAAATAAGAAAAAATGTTCTTACAAACATATCCTTGTCAACATAAATTAAACACTTGGTTGTTTAGTTACAGGTGTTGAAAGGTTTCAGTTGGATTTCAGTTCCCCTGGTGAAATGAGGTCACACTGAAATATTTAAGGTGTTATGTAAGAGGTAAACTTGATGGTTTCTTTTGTTTTTTGACCTGAAAAACAAATAAACAGGTCACAGAATTTTTCTCTTAATTTGTAATTTTCGTAATATCCAACGTAAAACAGAAAAATTTGGTGACAAAAACATGGTTTGGTTTGAAATACAATTATCAAAACTTGGAGTGAATTGTATTCTGAAAAAAATTGATTTACATTATAAAAAAAATTTGCTTTTATTATTGAAAACATAATAGAATAAAACTTAACAAAAAAATGTTATAAATGTGAAAAATTAAAAATTAAATTTTCATGTTGTTAAAATTATTATACTATTTTTAGTATAATAAATTTAGACCTTTGATAAAATATTAGGTTGGCAACACTAATTTTATAACTCAGAATTAATTTGATTACTATTCACAGTTTCCATAAATTTGTGGTTACATGTTTAACAATAAATATTATAATTTTTATTGTGTATAATTATTTTTGAGAATCAAGGTATGTTATTGTTTGTGTTTGTTGTACTCCAACTGTATTAGATTTTCCAGTTGAATCTGTTCTTAAAATAGTGAAATTCTGTTTTGAATACTTTGTTTTAAAAAATGCAGCATCTCTTGACTCATGCAGAATATGCTGATAGTGATTTTTATGTGTGGCTTTTGGAATAGAAGTCCTCCAACTGTAGTGAAAGAATACTGATGTAAGTATCTTGGACAAATAGTTCCAAGACGTAAGAGTATTTTGTAGAATTTCTAATAGTATTTGTGAGAATGGTACACTTTCCAGCGCTCATGTTTTACCTGAACATCAACCGATTCATGTTGAAGAAAGGGAAACATTCTTCAGATAGTATAGCTTAGTTTTACAACAAGCATGTGAAGAATTTCTATACGACAACATTGCACAAAGTAAAGTATTGAGGACATAATATGCTCAGGAAAAGTGTCCTTACCTTATTAAAATGTGTCCTTATCATATTCAGAAAGTTCATATTTAATGTGTCCTTTAAATATATTTAAATGTGTTAATATTTGAATATTTCCATATTTAAATGTGTCCTTACCATATTCGGTTCACAATATTTTCAGACAAAGCTACTTTTATTTGTTATGACATAACAATGCATGGAATTCATGATGGTGCTCTGAAGAAATTCCACTTGCTGTATTCTAAACAAATTTCCACGAACTTTGGTACTGAATTATAAACAACCAGTTAATAGGTTCTTTCATACTAGAACAACATGGGTAGAAATTATGTGGAATTTTTAAACAATGAATTTCTTACAGTGCTAAAAAATTTCTCAAGGGCGAACGGAATTGAAATGCACTTTCAACTTATGGAGCATCAACACATTTCATGAATGAAGCAAGACAGTTCTTAAATGAAATTTTAGACATATAAGACTGGTAAATTGACCACCTATTTTACCACCTCTGGCAAATTTACCAGAGAGTAAGGTCCAGTGACCTTACTCTCTTAGATTGCTGTTTATGGAGGTGGATGAAATGTGGGACATACAAGCAAAAAGTAGACACATGTGATGTTCCTTCATCAAGGAACACAAAGATATCATTAGATTGGCTAAAGAAATGTCAGGAAATGAGTTGAGAAGTGCATCGATGTTAGTGGTGGAATTATCAAATATTTATTGTAAATTAATGTGTAATCCACATAGAGTATTTAAAAAAAATTAATTAAAAGTATTTTACTTTTTCAAAGATCTAAATTTATTTCACTAAAAACATTTATTTTTAATTTTTACAAATTCATAACATTTTTCGTAAGTTTTATTGTGTTTTATTTTTTAATAATAAAAGTTAAGACTTTACTAATAATAATAAAAGACTTTACTACATCAATTTTCTCAGAATTACGTTCTGTACAAGTTTTGATAATAAGATTTATTATCGTGTGATTGTATGAACATTTTTAGTTCTTTCAGGCTCTAGAATCTGTTTCCAGATTATTTTCCTTTCCTCCTGAATCACTCTGGGCTTTGATAAAAATCATACCATAATTTTTAAAAACAGAATCTCTTATAAATAAGTTTTAATTAATAATATTCAGTATAAAATAATATATGGTATATGCATATAGTTATTAGAAAATAATTATTTCTCAGATTATGCAGTAGTTGGTAATTGTTAAAAGTATTAGCCTTTTGGAGTTAAAAAATTCCTTTGTTAAATGGAGATGTAATTTATTTTTCAAAAAAAAAATATTAATTTTATTTCTTTACACTATCTAATAACAGTCTTTCTTGTTTATGATGAGGTGAAGAATCGGGGGTAAAGTGACTATTGTCAGAGTGTTGTTTCTGTTTGTAATGTTGTTTGTTATGCAGCCAGTCCCTTTGTTAATAGAGTGAAGGTATCATTTGTTAGTCAGATTATCATCTGCATTTAAATATTCTTAGCATGTCGATGTGCCACATTATATTTGACCATGAAGAACGTAATAGAAAAACACATCATCTCTCACTTTCCTTCGTAGGTCTGGCATAGGATGCTTGTTATTAATGGGAGGATGGTTTTTCAGTGTGACTTCTTTTCAAGTAATGTAAATCATTACAATATATTACTAATTTATTATCTAGTAGCACTTTTTCAATTTTTGGTTGGATTAATTAAGTTAGTCTAGATAATTATTTCATTAATTATTGCATTTTGTTGTTTAGACTTAGATAAACTTTCTTCAAGTCACCAGTAGGACACTTATATCTTTGTGCTGCTCCACTTTGATTTGGATTTTGGATAGGGTATTTTACTTCACTGTGAAGTGAAGAGTATTATGATTTATGATCATGAACACATCTTGAGTTAATTTTTTTTACCGTTTAGATTTAGATTTCCAATGCTCATATACTTCCAACATTTTTGCAGAATATTCCTTTATGTTTAGCCAAATTGCTGATATTAATAGCTCAAAAAATCCCCTACTTGTTCTAGAAAAAAATTAAAATCCTTTATCAAAAATAGGGGATAATTAGGTTTTGAATTCAATTTGTGTGATGTAACATCATTACAAAAAATAAAACAAATTTGTGTAATTATTTATCAACATAAGTAGGTTAAATATTTAATAAAAAGATTAATTTATGTGTAGATTTTTTTTTATGCAAGTTGTTAATTTCTGTGAAAAATAATACAAATGAAATGTTTTTAAAGAATTTATAATGATAAATTACTCCCTCTATGCATCACGAGATCTTGCTGATGGTGAGGAGGCATGTGTGCTCAGTGATTTAAAGTAGCTGAACCAAAGATGCAACCATATTGGGGAAGTATCTGTTAACTAAGGAATGATTCCTTGATTGAATGATTTCGAAGTTGAGAGTTTTAAGATTTTTATTTGGATTTGAATACTAGGTCGTGGTTACCGATGTTCTTTCATGGTTGGGTTTCAATTAACCACACTTCTCAGGAGTGGTCGACCTGAGATTGTACAAGACTACACTTCATTTGATTTCATACATATCATCCTAATTCATCCTCTGAAGTAATACCTTACGGTAGTTCTGGAGGCTAAACAGAAAAAGAAAGAAAGGAATGATTCCTGAAAAAGGGCAGCAGTTCTTTCAGTAGTTGTTAAGGACGTAGGTGGAGGACTTAAATGGCCATAGTAACATCAATCAATCACATCAATTTGAGTACTACACAGTTGGAAACAATGGAAAACTAAAGCTGTTTTTTTTTCCAAGAAAATGCTGCTCTCTGCACTTACATAAAACAATAATGGAGACGCCTTCCTTGTTAAAAAATCCAGAGCTAAACTAGTCCCCCATTAAGATTTCCGGGTGGGGATTACTAAGGAAGGGGTCGCCAGAAAATTAAAAAATAACATTCTATGAGTCAGAGCGTAGAATGTTAGAAGTCTGGAAAAGGTTGGTAGGTTAGAAAATTTCAAGAGAAAAATGGATAAGTTAAATGTAGATGTAGTAGGAATTAGCGAGGTTTGGTGGGAAGAGGAAAACGACTTTTGGTCAGGTGATTTTGGAATAATTAACTCAGCAGCAAAAAAAGGGCAGGCAGGAGTAGGTTGAGTATTTGAGTTGAATTGAGTATTTCAAAGAGTATTTCATTGAGTATTTACTGATAGAGACCGTCAGTGATGAGCAAAGTCGATTGCTTTTGTGTTTGAACAATATGGGCGGGATCAGTATAAATGCAGTATGTCATAAATCCCTCAACACTAGCCGAGGAGTAATTTTCT
>JAAAKQ030015220.1:0-18097 GCA_010016005.3 Zanna intricata
TGAGAAGTGTGGTTAATTGAAACCCAACCACCAAAGAACATCGGTATCCACGATCTAGTATTCAAATCCGTATAAATTTTTTTTTTTTATCTTTAGTAGGATTTAAACCTTAGAACTCTCGACTTCGAAATCAGCTGATTCAGACATGTGAACCGACTTTCGGTTAGCCTACTGTATAATAGCCTATACCATACTGTAAGAAGCCTAAAGCGAATGCTTGTATTAGATGTTTAAGTTTTCGAAGATATGACTTGAATTTCACCCTAAGCTACCTTAGGGTGTTGTCCATCATCAAAATTGTTCATTTCGTTTCGGCAATTACTGTTGTTTGTTCTTTAATTTCTTTCACTATTTCTAATTGATTAATTATTCTTTGTATGGTTAATAAGATTATTTTTTCTTTGAGTTTTGTTTGCTTTTTATGTGATGAACTTTATCAATCTTTCTTGGACTCAAGTTTAAATATATTTATTAATTTTTACTATTTATTTGGTAGTTATCGGTTATCTTCCCGCCAAATAATTAGTTCTTAGATGGCGCCACTGAAACGCAATATTGAAGCAAGAAAATAAATAAATAAAATATAAGTACAACCTAATCAAACTTAACCTATGCTCGTTAACCTTGACTAGCAAGCGAAGTAGCAAGAGTAGGTTAGATTATACCTATAATAATAGATATAATCGTATATACTGGTGTTCTTCGGTGTTTGGCTTTCAATTAACCACACTTGTCAGGAGTGGTAGACCTGAGATTATACAAGACTACACTTCATTCAAATTCATACACATCATCCTCATTCATCCTCTAAAGTAATACCTTACGGTGGTTCCGAAGACTAAACAGAAAAAGAGAGATTATATCTATAATTTTATTTATTTCTTTTCTTTTCAAATAGCGTTTCAATGGCGCCATCTAAGAACTATAACTTTTTCTTTTTTTTTTTTGTTTAACCTCTGGAACCACAATTAAGTATAATTTCAGAGGGATGAGATGAATTAATTGTAGCGTGTGTGAAAAATGCCATGCCTGACCGGGATTCGAACCCAGGACCTCCGGATGAAAGACCGAGACGCTACCACTCGGCCACAGAGGCCGGCCATCTAAGAACTAACTATCTACCTACTGTTTCAACCCGTTGGAAAATTACGTGGCTGGCAAATAACTGATAAGTACCATTTATTTATTTTATACTGTATGTTTAGTTAATACTGTATATTTATACACATATTTGCTATACATATACAGTCCTTTTAGAGATTTCAATGGAAACATCTCTCTGCATGTCATTATTATCTTTTTATTGTTTGTATTCAAATTTACTTATAGTTCCGGTAAATTGGAACTGATTGTAAATTAAACACTCGGAAAAAAGTTATTAAATATAGAACGGTCTAAAAATCAATCAGCAATAAAAATACCATTATACAGAAAAATAAACTTAAGATAATACTGATAGACAAAATAAGTTTTTAATGTTTCTCTAATTGCGATTTCATTTCTTAATCAGATTTTTTACGTACAATCTGTAAATATAACTTTTCTATCACCCTTAGTTTTAAATAAATTAAATTTATAATCTTGCATTACCATACCTGTGGTAGGATGATTTCGCTGATACTTTTCTTTTAAAAATAGCCTAAGTACATCCCGAATTAATGGCCATCAGTAATCGGCTAGCATGTATTCCATTTCCTTTTAGTATTTCTTTAATATTCCATTTCCCTTTATAGCGGCTTTCCGTCACCGAAATGTCTTGATGGAAACATCCACCGTGTTTGTCACTCCCGTATCCGAGGTTGTCCGGGAAAAAAATTCAGATGTGAGTGGAGGAAATGTATTTTCAAAGGCATATTACATCCCACAGCTCTGTATGAGGTAAAAAGTTGATGAACAATATCGTGGTAATTGTCGGATTTTTTTTGCCGAGAAAATCTTTGAAACTTCTTTAAATGAAATCCAAGCTGCACTTTATACATTATTTAACATTGAGTTAAATAAATCATATTTGACTAATTCTCTTATTTGAGGACCAATAAATATCCCTTCTTTAATTATTCCTTCACTTACGTTCGGAAATCTCTAACTAATAAACAAAAATCCGGGACTATCCTTCTTCTTTATTTTTATAAAATTTTTCATTAGCCCTAGCTTGATATGGAGAGGGAGTAAAAGTATTTTTGGATTTAACTAAGGGCTCATAAATAATATTTTCCCATTTGGAGTAAGGTTATCTTGTTTCTTCCACTCTTTGGTAACATAATGTTTATCTCTAGCTCGGTTGTCCCATTCGCAAAGAAAACACATGTACTTAGTATAGACTAATTGCATGCCTAACAAAATAGCTATAACTTTCAAATCACCACATATGTTCCAGCTATGTTTTTTATAATATATTTTTTCAAGAACGTCTTTCATCACATCGTATGTCTTTTTCAAATTAATATCATATGCGATTGGTATCGAAGAATATTTTTTACCGTTCAACGGTGGGAGTTGAACCACTTTTAAACTATAGTTGGACGATCTATGAAAAGGCGCCAGGCCTTAGGTTTATGAACTTGTCCTAAGTGCAACATAAGCTCATCAATATTTGTGCAATAAACCAAATAATTTTCATCAATAAAGTACTGAGATGATTCTTTTTGTCGGCTTCGAAAGTCCGAAATAGTTGTATTTTTTAAAGTAATTTCCAACCTTGCAGTCTTGATCCTAACAGTTCAGCTTGATATTTTGATAAATTTAAATCCCTAACCAAGTCATTTAATTCACCTTGTTGTATAAGATGTGGTTTACGGGAAGAAAATCCAAAATCATTGTTGTTTTCTTCAGTACTGCTTGATTCTTCATCCCTGATTTCGAAACATACTCGCACATTTACAGGATTTCACTGTAAGATACAGTCCTGATGGCAGATTTCAATGAAGGATATTTTACAGTATGTTTTGATTTTTTAGAAATTCCAGACACTTGTTAAACAAAAGTAACAATCGGTTACATTACTCTTTGGTTCACACCAAAACATAGGTATACCAAACGGCAAAGCCTTTCGTATACCTTTCAGCCATCCTCTTAAATATACAATACAATTAGTACATACTATATATGAGGAGCGCTCGTCTTATCTTGATCACTAATTTTACACTTAAAGTACAAATGATATACTTTTTTAATTAAAGATGAAATTTAAGGTATCAGCTACATGTTTGACTTCCACATACATGATTAATCTTTTCCATGAATGCTCACTCTTCAGTATTAGATATGATGTCATAATATCTGACTATGATATGATTTAATTATTTTTAGTATGTTTATTTATTAACTTAAAAATTAAGTTAACAAAACAGTAAAATTTGAGCTAACGGAATACAATATAGGATCTTAAAGTGCTAAATATACTTTGAAAAAATGAAAAAAACCTTGAATTAAGATTTAAAGATTTTTCAAAAATGATGAATGATAGAAAAATCCTGAGTTCATATTCGTTTTCAGCGTTAAAAAAAAGACAAATTAAAATCATGTATCGCATGTTAGGTAACAAAAATTAAGTTTATCAATGTAAAGTATAATAATTAAAATTCCAAAAGTTAAAACAATATGCTTGTATTAAACCATTTGACGTTGTTTGATATGAAGTAAGAACAAAAAATCAAGAATTAAATATTGCTAAAAATTATCCGTAAAAATTTAATCTAAAAATACCTGAATATAACTGAAATTTATTTTTAATATTTTTAAAATTTATTTTTAAAAGTAATTTATGTACATCACATACCACGAGGAAAATTCATTAAAAAATAAGAATGAATCAGAGGAAGAGAGATGAACAAGTAATTTTAAATAATAATAATAAGAGTAATAAAATAATAATGTATGTAGAGATTAAAGGATTTTGATGTTTACGCAATAAAATTAGAAAGGGGTGACGAAGTAAAGAAAATATCAGAAGTAGGCTTTATGAAGTTAAAAAACCATCATGCAGAAACAAATTATTATAAACCATTCTTAGGAATTCGTAAGCAAATATGTGTATTTTTTTAGTAATTTCATACTGTAGTACGGAAATATCTTTATAGTCAAAATTGTATAAAGTAGAATGTATAAAATGTATAGAATGTATGTATGTATAGAATTTCAAAATTGTATAAAGTTGTATGAAGTAGTATGAATAACTAGAAAGAATATTTTATGCGTAAAAGAGTATTTTTAAAAGATGGTGTTACACCAAAATTTAAAAATTATATTAATAAATTTTTACGTGAAAGATAAAAGTGTTGGTAAAGTAAGTAATAGTAAAATAAATGTAAAGAAAGGATTAAAGCTGGTGGGTAACTAGACAACAACAACAAAAGATTATGAAGTGAAGGATAGTTAATTTGATGGTGAATAAAATGTAGAGGGTAAAAAACCAAGTAAAAATACGATAAAGTAAGACGTTAAGATAAATCTACATAATTTACATATGCTTTACCTTTTCTATGTAGTGAAAAATTATGAAACAATACATTTTAATTTTTCTACATCACATTGTTTAAAAAACCATACATACATACATACATACATATATATATATATATATATATATATATATATATCTTAGTAATTATAAAGGAGAAAGTCAGTTAAAATTCAAAAGATAATTATAGACAAAGAATAGATTCGGAGTACAGAAAATTAAAGTCTTATCTCGTCATGAGCAATAATGTAATTTTAAGGATTAAATAATGTAATTCAAATCGATACCACTCAATATAGAATTCAGATATACCGTTTTGATAAAGAAAGCTTGTAATTGTATATCCTAAGAGCCTTATTTATGTACCGGAAAACTAAACACTATAACGTAGATTAACACGATGTTTACATCTTGGAGAGCGAGAATTCATTTATACTACGAGTCAATTGTTAAACATGAGAATTTCAGGCAGCCGTGAGGTAATACAACATAACCTATCTTTTATATTATATGTGGTTTTAAGTACCTGTTTCACGTTTAAAATACTTATTTGTATTCATATAAAATATACACAGCATTATTTTTAACATAAAATAATGTAAATCTAATTAATGATATTTTTTTTATTCCACTGAAATTAAATCTATCTTTATCTTTATAAGGAAAATATTACTATGTTTATTATCTGAAGGAATTATCTTTTAAGTAAAAGAAGAAACTCGGGTTTAATTAAGTACTATCTACATAGTAAATCTAGTAAAGAATTAGGTAGAAAGAAGGGAGCCCTAATGACACTTATTAAAATTAAATCTGTGATAACACGACACGTACAGAAACAACCTGTTATTGCAAAAACAGCAAGTTGTAAAAAGCATTTTATTTAATTTTTTAAAAATCTATTTTATTATTATTGAGATATTAATCTTTTAAAAACATTGTTGTTATACGTATAAATATTTTTGAATAATATAATACTCTGAGAAATGTTATGAAAAATACGTCATTTTATTTTTTAATTAGAAATAAAATGTACAAAGTTACAAAACGAATAATATTTAACATATTTAAGTGTTTTAACTATTTGTTTACTATTTTATTTAGTATTATATGGTAATTACTATTTTATATAAACCTTAAAAATAACAGCTGTTAAAATACAGATTATTTCATAATGCTTCTAACATTTCGAATTAAATTTATTTCTTATAAGCTGTACAAAAATAACATTAAAACTTTTTCTTAATTAATTAATGTAATACGATCGAGTGAAATTGCATGCTAATGCTTGAGATTCGCTAGACTTTGTGGGTCGTCGAGCGTGGTTTCACATCTAACAATATACATACACAAATGAAGAACACTTCACAGCTTTGCGCTGATACTTAAATCATATTTTCTTTTTCATCATTAATATTATATATATGTATGCATATTAACCAGTCTGATGTAGTCAACATTATTATATGATATTTTTTCAATATATAAAAAAGCTAAAGTATATAAGCATATAAAATTTAAAGCATATGTATATTTATCTTAATGTACACTTAATGATATTGTTCACCATCAAATTAGCTATCCTTCGCGTCATAATCTTTTGTTATTGATATCTAATTGACCCACCAGCTTTATCCCTTTCTTTACATTTATTTGAAACTATTCCTTACTTCATCAACACTTTTATCCTTCAAATAAAAATTTATTAATGTAATTTTTAAATTTTACTGTAACACAATCTTTTAAAAATACTCTTTTATTATGTTCTTTCTAGTTATTCATACTTATCTCTTTTATCTGTTTAGCCTCCGGAACTACCGTTTACTTCAGAGGATGAATGAGAATGATGTGTATGAATGTGAATGTAGTCTTGTAAAATCTCAGGTCGACCACTCCTGAGAAGTCATTCATACTTAATACCATTTTGACTAAAAAGATATTTCCCGTATTACAATATGAAATTACTACAAGATACACAATTTTGCTCATATATCCCTAAGAATGGTATTCTTTAATATTAACATTTTTTTTCTGCAAAACAGGTCTTTAAATTTCATAAAGTTTACATTCGATATTTTCTTTACTTCAATCACCTCTTTCTAATATTAATCCATAAACATCAAAATCCTTTGATCTCTTGATACATTGATATACATAAATAAGTTTTAAAAATAAATAAGAAATCATTAAAATTAAATTTCAGTATTTTTAATTAAATCTATATGGATAATTTTTAGCAGTATTTAATTCTTAATTTTTTGTTTTTACGCTTTATGAAACAACGTCAACTGGTTAAGTTGACTCTTTAAGTTTTAGAATTATAATTATTATACATTATTTTAAGTTTATTATTTTATTTATTTATTTATTTTGTGTGTTATACGGGCATCGATTGCTATGGTCATTAGCCCTAGTCACATTCTTTAAAAATAATAATTAAATCACCGTAAGGCTTTTCATACGTTAGGGTGTAAAGGGCTCTAACATTTCTTTAAAAACATTAAACAAAAACACAAAACATTGACACATATTAAAGATAAGAAACACTTACAGGGTGTAAAGGACCCTGATATTAAAAGAACAAAAAAATGAATATATTAAGAATACCAAATTATATAGATCTCTATATCCATAGAATTCAACTTCTTTATTTGAAATTACAGCTTTTACATGATTACACACAAATTAATAGTCAGTCTACTGGCGTGCAAATATGCAACTATTTTTTCCTCATTTCCATTCTTCAAATCAGCAGCAATTTTATTTACTAAACCAAACCTCTTTCTGAGGTCCTGGTATATGGTACACTCTTCCATTAGATGCTTGACTGTAAGTGGTTTGTTGTAAATATCACACATTGTTTCTTCTTCGCCGATAACAAATATGAATTTGTTATTCGCGTGTGACCGATTCTAAGTCTAGTCATCGCCACTTGTTCTCGGCGTCTCAGTTTCACGTCGCTTATCCATTTATTTCGAGAAGTTTTAACATCATTTAATTTCATACCCAATCTTCTCCATTAATTACTCCTGTTGGTTTTAATTATGTTAGTTAGACAGTTATTTATATTAGCCACTCGTACAGGAATTACATCCAAGTTCGCAGACTGTTGCCATTCTGGCAGCTTCGTCTGCGCTTTCATTTCCTGCAATTCCAGCATGCCCAGGAGTCTATAAAAATACGCATCGCTGTCCTTGTCTATTTAAAATATGTAGACAAGGATTTGCGATCAGAACGTCCTTAATGTTCTTGTTCCGAATTGCAGTAAGTGTACTTAACGAATCAGAACATATAAGCCCTTTCTCTTCGCAGAAATGTTCGGAATAGCAAAGAGCTTGCTTTATGGTAGTAAGTTCTACTGTGTAAACGCTTGCCATATCTGGTGGCTTCCAAAAATGGGTTTCTCCATTTACATATATGGAGCATCCAACACCGTTTTAGAACCGTCAGTATAAATATTAATGTATTAATCGTAACTAATGACGGTTGATAAAAATTCCTGTTGGATGATTATTGCTGGCTTTTATTTTATTTTCCAGTAGGAGAGATCCAGCCTTGTGTTTACCGCTGGTAAAAGCCATGGCTATATTTCTCCTGTAGAAATTGTTAATGTTTCAGGTCAGGTCAATTTTGTATTTGTTAGTTAATTCGTGATACCGTATTCCGGCTCATCTGGAATAGGTAGCACGATGTTCATATAATGCAGCTAAAGTATGATTATTGATTGTTTTATTATTTACATGGGCAGGAATGATTCATATATTTGCTGTATATCTTAGCAATATATCTAACTTTCTAACTGCGACTTTCTAGCGGATAAATGTACAATACATCCGTTGTCAAGTTTCGTACCAATGCTTTATACAGCCTCAATAATATATCTTTATCTGAGTTCCAGTTGATATTGGATAAACATTTAATAATGTTTAGGGATTTTTTTTCATCACTCAAATCCTGTATATGTAATCACCATTTAAGGAATTTTTTCTAGTAGTAGACCTAAAGGTCTACTTATTCTTCGCCACTTCGGTGATAGCGTTTATCACACGTTACAATTTGTACTTCACCATAATTGTGTGATTACTGGCATATACAATTGCCAGATCATCAACATACACGCTTTTGCTGACTTCTGTTGAAATAGTTAATATCAGTTTGTTGATGGCGATCGTGAACAAGGCACCGCTCCACGGCGATCCTTTTAGTATGCCATTTTATAATTTTTCTCTGTTGAATATTCATTGTTAACTCGTATCTGGAAAGTACGGATATTAATATAGTTACTAAGTAATATTGGCAGATTGCCACGAATACCCCATTCTTGCAATTGAATTATTATTTCATGACACCAGGTTATATCGAATGCCTTCTGCAGGTCAAAGAAGACTCCTACACTATGTTTTGTTGTGCTAAAGCTGTTATATATAATATTCTCTAAGTTAATCAATTGATCAGTAGACGAGTGGTATTGTCGAAAACATGCTTGATAAAAGGTTTTCTTTTTCTAAAATCCAAACGAGGTTATAGTATCAACGCCAGCCTCGATAATTTTTTCTCGATAATCCTCGATAAGTTTTTGGGAGTACTGTATGAGCTGTAAAGCTTGTCCAATCTGCCTTATAAAACATCCATATTTTGTAGATAGGATATTTCCATCGGGAAATGATCGCTTCCATGCAGATCATTTAGAACATGAATCAAGTACCTCAGTGCTATTGGTCCATTTATAAGTCCAAAATCTATAGAAGACGTCGATCCATCTTTGGATCGACGTCCTGTATAGATTTTCATGTTCATTTTTCAAGTTCATGAAAAAAAATCATGATATGAAAATAAATTCTACATAAATGATTATGATACAAACATAAAAACATCTTAAATCATCATAAACAAATATTAAATAAACATAAAATCAACAAAACGATCAAGAGACGAACATAAAACGAACAAAAATGGTCACACACAAATATGAAACAATCATAAAATAAAATGAAAGGAACATAAACGAGCGTGATACAAACAAAAATGAACATGAAACGATCACAACACGAACAAAAAAAGGAACAAAAAATCAACGTAACGATCATGAAACGCCCATTATACGAATATAAAAGAAACATTGATTACAGTCGTTGGAGTATAGTTTTTCAATTCATACAACAGGTTGAATATGACGAAAGAACTAAAGTCGCTGCTTCTTAAACTCCACCAATTAAGTACTTAAGCCGTAAACTTTGGGCGTTTTCTTCAGCCCAGCATTGGATTTCGTGAGAGTAAGTCACTTGGATGTTTATCTTCTGATAACCAGCGTTAGAGATACTTAAACAGTCAAACTTAACTGTAAGGTCACACAAGTTTGGTTTGATTTACTTATCAAATCATAACTATTAGTCTAATACATCATCTAGATGAACTCTGTTAAAACCAGTTTCTAATTTAAAAAAAAAATGTCTTAAATATGGAAGGGAGTAAGGTTTAGTCCTCCTTTTAGTCTATTAGCTCCGCTTTTAACCAGTTAAAATTATAATATTTATATATAGGTACATAATCAATCACAGTCTAATTCTTGATTGTTGTTGTTGCAGGAACCCGTCTATAGAGGTTCATTACAAAAAAAGCAAACTCTCTTCAATCAATGATGTTGGTCGATTCAAGTAGGTTGGATTCACTTCCGATTTGGAAAGGTTGATCATTTACCATCTTATTAAGAACGAACATAGAATAAACATTTTTATGAGGTGTTTCACATACTACAAAAACGAAAAAAAGTTTGCTCGAGAAAGATGCTAGAACACATGGAAAAGTGCAGCAATAACCATCCTGCAAGATTTGTTCTCCCCTAAGTGCAGCAAGATGGCTCTAAACCTATACTTGAATTCTAGAATTTTCATCATACGTTTCCAGTTCCTGTAGTATGTTACATTAATTTTCAGTGCATCTTAAAATTGGTAGCAAAATGCTACCTCAACCCTAAAAGTTCATACATTTTTTCCACTGAGCAACACATCTCCATGAGCGATTGCACGTATTTCGTAGTTCATCCTTCTATATTGGAGGCCGTACGAAATGTGATTCTATCAGATCCTATCCTTTACAGAGAAAAAGAAGCTCCGCATTCCTTCATGGAATTTCTCCATGGCGTACCCGCTGGTGTTCGTACAGTCATAAAATTGAATAAAGTAATGGCATTTTACAAAGAAGACAGACTCAGCTTCGAATCAACTGCCAAGTGTCACATGTATAACGTGAAACTCAACACAAAAGTTCTATCGGTCGGAGATCGCCATATCACAGGAAATTATCGATCAGTTCTGTGTTCCAAATGCAACCTGAAACGAATTAGACGAACCTTCATTCTCGTCTTCATACACAACAGTTCAAACTATGATTCTCTTTTTATCGTCAGAGAACTAGGATATGATGAAAATCGAATAACTGTGATACCGAACTACACCGAAAAAACATCTTCTTATCGAAGAGAGTCAACGACTGTATTTCCGTTCGCTTTTATCAATACCTACCGATTCGTGGCCTCCAACCTAGAAAACCTTGTGAAAATCCTCCCCAGCGATAAATTCATCTAGAAAGTTTTTCAATCGAATATGCCGCTTGTGACCAGAAAATAAACTACTCCTACGAGTGAGTACACCACTTTGTGAAAAACGTTAGAAGAGAACCCCTCTTAGAGGAACCCCGTTAGAAGAGAAACGTTTCTCTTCCCCTCGGACAGAGAAATTCTACAGCAGTTTGACGGGATCGGTGTATCTGAAGAATATGATCATTCGAAAAGAGTGTGGAACATTTCAAAATAACATATTAAGCCAATATAGCAATCTTTACCTTAAATGCGCAGGGTTTCTTCTGTGTGACTTTTTCGAAAATTTCAGATCGCTATTTCATAAAATTTCTGTTAGCGCGCATTACTTCACTCTACCTGGTTTCTTGTTCGATGGAATGTCGTCCAAAACGAATATAAAACTCGAGTTAATTACAAACTTCCTAGAAAAAGGCATCCGCAGAGATATTTCGATCTGCGACAAAAACATGAAGTCAACATTTCAGAGGCGTAAAGTCCCGCAACAGTCGCGCGACTGTCGCGTGACAGTGTTTTTAAATATTTTAATTATTTTATAATAATAATATTTTTTTATATATATATTTTAGTATTTTTAAATATAAAAATTGAAAATTAAACTATATTATTATAAAAAAAAAACAGTTTTTATTTATTTCTGTCTTTATGAATAACATGGAGATCTAAACACGATCAAACTTGCACGCGAAGAGTCGAATAGGAAAGAAGGGATCAAACATATATAAAAGGGGTGAAAAATTAATAACATATCTATATATCGGGGTATTAAAGTAGTTGGTGGGATAAGTAAGTTTACTTATCTTCCTTACAAGATGATAACAAAGAACTAGATTTTTTAAGGTGAATTACTTTTTCAGTTATTTTAAAATTAAAAAAAGTAATATAAAACAAAAGTAATTGGATTATTTTTTAATAGAAAAAATTGAAAAAATCTTTTATGATTTCTCAAATTTTCTATTTTCACATTTTTGCTATGGAATATAATAGTATAATCGAATATAAATAATATATTTCATAAAAATAATAATTGTATTTGTAAATTATTATCTAAATACCTTCGAATATCTATTAAGTAACATATCACTGAATCTCAATCTGAAAATACCTATATTGAGAAAAAAATTTGTTCATAATTTTTTATAAATTTAGATCAAGGGGCAATTTATTTGCCAAATATCAAATATACTAGAATAAGGGAAAGTAAGTTTATTCTGGTTTTTTTTTTTGGCAGAGGAAAAAGTTATAATAGTGGACGGAAAAAGTGCTTGCTATACGTAAGATGGCGGGGAAAAATATAGATTTTTATTATTTTTGTATCAAATCTTTAGAATGTAACTTAATACTTTTTTCGTTCAAAACCAACTCGTATTGAGTTATGACAAACTATTTGAGAAATTCATGTTTTAAACAATTTTTAGAATAGACGAGATATAGAAATATCTCCCTTATACTGTTTTTAGTAACAATTTAAAATATAGTTATCAATGAAAAGTCTACTAACACTTCCTGAATGAACATTATTATTATTATTATTATTACAGTTCTTTCAATTATTCGTTCATTTGTAATAAAGTTTTTTCTCTAATTTCTTAGATTAGTACATATTACATCTTTTTATAATAGATTTGAATATTATAGTTTGATATAATGCTATTTATATATTATATATATTAGAATCTTTATTTATTAAATTTCCCTTGGGTCATGTTATCATTGGTCCAATAAATACTGTGTAATTCATAATTTATAAGTACTCACATATTATGTCAATAATAATTTATAATCTTATATGACGTCACTTCCTTTTCAGTATCTGTTACAAACAAAAAGTTAAACATTTTTCGAATTTTACGTAATTTTTTTTTTACAATCTGCAAATGGCACATACGAGTAAATAAATTATTTATTTATTTCATGTATCGGCTGATGTATGACATATTTTATTTTTTCAGTAATGGAAAAGTTAATAGTGGAAAATGCTGTCAACATGCAAGATTACTGTGTTAATCAAGCAATGTCGAGTCATGTGACATTTGCAATAAGGAGAGGAGGCTGCCCATGGGATCACCACCTCGATGGCGCTCTAATATCACATGCTTGAAGTGTTCGGTAACTTGATCTTCATCTTGATCGTCGTCTGACCTGAAAGATCCGTAAGAGAAAATAATTGGATATTAAGTTTAAGGAAACGTACTAGTTGTTGAGTAAGAGCTTTCACAGCTTTCAGTAGTCAAGAAACAATTATTGTACACGATGATCCTGAACCGATTTTAACCTTTGAAATCCAGCTTTGAGGTACAGTAAGTAGCGGTAACGTCGGGAGCATGCAGTGATTCCAAAACAAATTACAAAGAAGTATCACGGGGGCGCCTTGATTCATAAAATACAGTGAAATCCACGAGTATGAGTTTACCATGTTGTTCGAGAAGATGAAATACAGCGATTGGATACAAAATATAGATTACGGCTAACAACCATGTGACTGTTATCTACTATCCTTCTAGACAATAGTGAAGCCGTTAGAAGGCTAAAAAACTCCTTGTGTTGGACCTTGGTGACTTTATGTGATCTGAGGTGGAACACTATGTCAATTTAGCGTTAGCTATCATATCTATACTTGTTTTTTACTTCATTCTATTTTAACTATTTTTTTTTTAATTATTAATGATAATTTTATTTTAATCTTTACTCTTGTTTATGAATTTTTATGATTGTTTTTGTTTTGTGTTGAACTACCAATAGCACTCTTAGACCTAACCTTATTATATACTTATATTTAATGTTCAGTATAGGAATATTAGTAACTTTTTGGGAGCTTCGATGAAATCCTTTTCAAAGTGATTATATGTGATCATATCTACTTATGGTTTCTGTAATAGTGTAACTGATTAAAAATTTTATTTTGAGACAAAAATAAAACCACTGGTTTCTCACTTCAATTTAAAAATAAATTGTCATTTACGTGGAATAGAAACAAAATTTTATTTCACATCAAAAAAATAATAAAATAATTCAAAGAAATAACAAATAGAATGAAAAAAGATAGGGTGACACCGATAAATTTAAGAGTAAAAAATCAGTTAACATTGGATAAATCATGACCAATATAGAACACGATTTATGGATTATTACTTAGATAAAAAGAATGTATACGTATACATATATATATATACAGTACTGACAAAATCGTTCAAAAGATACTTTAAATAATAACCATCGAAGGGAAATGAATAATGACTGTTACCATCAGATACGATGAAAGCTGTGTTATCACAAACGATATCATTTGGTAGAGAGTGGTATTTTATAATTAATATCACTCTCTTATATCTGTAATCATATTAGCTGTAATTATGCTCTCTCTGATTTATTAATATAATCAACATTAAATATACCTCTCAATAACAGTAATAATTTATTTATACTGCTATTAGTAATATTACAGATATCTATTTTCGATTTAAACATTAAATATTTTACGGATACAATGAGGAAATATAACCAGCAGGATTATAAAAGAATTTAACTCGGAAGTGAGAAGCAATTTAAAGGTATTAGTTTATTTCAATTACAGATAATAACCAAAGAAGAGGTATCCTTTGATAAATTACCTCATAAAATAAAATTATACGTCTATTGCTGCTCAGAACTTTTGATTCTTCAGTTGCGTGATGCTAGGAAAAACTATAACACGTATAACCGATGTTTTTAAGTCGTGATCTATATTGCATTGGATTGGGAAAATGCATTGAACAGGAAAACGTTTCCATTAACCGTAAAGAAAAACATAAACATGTCTACACTAGAAAACCACTTTACTCGTTTTATAAGTTACTTTCTTTTTTTAGAAAACAAGAAAAAAAGGGTAAACCTAAAATAACAGAAACGAAAAATGTTATTATAGTTGATAAATTTCTACTAAATTAAAAAAAAAAAAAAACTAAATAAGAAAAATAAAGGTATATGCTTTTTATTATAAATTAATTACATTTTATTTTTACGGTCATAATTTTTTTTTTTAAAAAAAGGAATGTTACACAACTAAATTTTTGGTAACATAAAATACGACTAAAGTCATAATTATAATTATAATTCTATTTCAATTACATTTTGACGAAAAATTTATTTAACCTTACTTTTGTGAATATTTTAGCTAATTTCTGTACGTTAAATTAATATAAATCGAATTTAATAATAAAAAATAAAAAATTCAAATACCGATCCAAATAATTTTTTTCCAATTTTATACGACGGTAATAATTAATTTAATATAATAATATAAATACCGTCTTCCTTATTTTTAAATGAAATTCTAATTGCATTAAATTACTTATTAACACGAATGAAATCACTCAAATCCTATAAAATTTAAAGACCTTTTCATATGACGCTCAACTAATATTAAATTTTATTTCAAAATGCTATTCAGATTTAATTCGTGATAACATTTCAAACCATGTATTGTTATTAAATATTTATTAAGATATAAATATTACTGATTTTAATAATACTCGATTAAAAATATTTTACTCTTAATAAAATAAGAGTGATTGAACTAAAATTGTTAAATATTAGTATTTACTACAAAGAATTAAAAAATAAAAAGTCTTAATATAGTTCTAATTAATTGATAATTAAAATAATTTTAATTATAATTTTTACCGGTAACTGAAGAATTAGAAGTTGCAGTTGAAGCCGGATAAAATGTTACTTCCTCTTTTGGTTGTTGTGGAAATTGTCCGCTTTCATCCTAAATAAAAGAAAAAAAAAACATACGTTTAACTTAGAAAATATTTTCAAGTAATTTAGAAGTTAAATGTTTTTTTCTTAGATATGAATTTGAGTCCATAAAATTAATTTATAAAGAACTATTTAATATAAAAGGATGATAACTCAGTATTTTATAGGATTTACTATTACTCGCCCATTGTGCAGCGATAACATGTCAAAACCAAGTGCAATATTTAAGGAAGTGGATTATATTATAGCCTGACCTTCCTTGATCTTTGCTCCTTGGTTTGAGCTTATACATTTTACCAAAGGGAGATAAAATGTATCTTGTTATTATTGTAATAATAACAATAATATAATAACAATAGGAAAACATCATTTAAACGTTTCCAACTTCTAAATTTTTGTAACACAAAAAATAATACAAGTGAACATATAATAATGTCATATAATTTTTATTTTTTAATCTTTTTTACCGATTTTTCAACGAATAGTATTTATTGCATTCGATCGTACGGAGGGATTGAATTTTTTTTTTTTTTTGATTTTGAAGATTGTGGGGATAACGAAAATACCATTCACGTAAAATTTCCAAAATTACAAAATCATTTCATTGAAATTTAGATATGCTGCAGTAGTGTATCTGAAGTTGAAATGTAAAAATTTGCTGAAGATTGGTTGACTTGTTCTTCAGTTACGCTCACTTTAAGATCAATAACAGACAACATAGACTCAATTTGAGGTTATGTTGAATTTGCATTGATGTATTCTGAAGTGAATCACAGTGGTGAGTGAACTTAAACTTGATGCTTGTGTTTATTGTCAGCTCGTTATTTTAATTATTTCATCAAATTATTGTTATAATAATTTAAATTTCTTATAAACAGAAAACATAATTTAATATTAAATAAAATGACAAAAATAATACATAATTACTCGCGCGCGAGCGTGTGTGTGATTTGAGTTTTCCTTAAGAAAACTCACCTAAGCCTAACTTTCAAGATCCACCATTATACCAAATAGGAAGAAATTAAATATCACGGAAAGTGTGATAAACAAGAAGGTAATAATTTAAATACAGAAAGACTGTAAGTCGGCAACCCAAACACCCATGATGGATATTTCAAAGCCCTCTCCAGTGATTAACTATGTATTTCAGCAAAGTCAGTACAAAATTATTTTTCCTTTAATTAATAAATATCACTTTTAAGTTAACAAGGCAAACCAGATGTATTTATATCTGATTTTGTATAACCTCGATTTATAATGGTGAAGTACCTGGAAATATTCAATTGAAATAAAACTCTTCAGCTACATTCGATTAAGCAAAATTAATAACTGAAAATTGAATAACTGTTCAATCAAGGGACACAAAAAAAATTAGTAAGAAAATGAAGATGTTTTTATGTAAACATTGGTGTTTGATGCATTTTGCACTGTGATGGCTTGGTGAGGAGAATTTGTCTCTCCTCTAGCGACAGTACAACGCAAGAAAGGCTTTCGAGTGGACATGTTTAATGCGTGAACAATTATTATCCTACCGACTGAACTACCCAAATTCTATAGTCCACTTTGAAACATTTTCAAATTAACATTATGGTCCTCTTTTCGGGCAGGATAATTAATTTAATTAATAAATAATAATAATTACTATTTAATATATATAATAATTTATATATGTTGAAGTACATTATATGTTAAATTACAATACTGTGTATTGCATCAATTTATCAACATTTCCGCCTAGCAGTCGCCTACAACGTCGCCATGAGGTCATGCAACAGCCTGTTGTTTATTATGAGAATCACTATCAGCTTTCTTATGTCATTATCCTTTTATGTTTACTTTCCAAACAATTTTAACCATAAACTTATACATTCAATTCCCTTATCTATTCCTATTAACTGACGTCATTTTTATTTGTATTATTGTTATGATGTGAATTAGCTCATTGCCAAGGTTAATCGTCGAATTATTCTGGGTCAATTATTTATAGTAATTATTATTATCGATTTCATATGATTTTATAGGATTTGTATTATATTGTTACATGTTACTACTACATATTGTTAAACTTCGTAATTTCCACATTTGTATATATTTTAAGGGCAGTTAATTATATACTGTTAACAATGAAAACGACAGAGATAGCCAAAATTGTTAAAAAACGAGGTTTTCACAAGGCTGCTATAAAACGAGCCCAAACGTTCGTCACAAGCACTTATGACCCCCAGTGTCATTTATACGGATTTGAATACTAGATCGTGGATACCGGTGTTCTTTGGTGGTTGGGTTTCAATTAACCACACTTTTCA